>MKEJ01056841.1:0-23664 GCA_001753735.1 Embelia ribes
TGGGGCCTTATACAAACTTTTCAACTCCCTCAAGTTTCTCGGAGTTGGCTTTTCGAGGATAGCCTTTATTTTCAAGGGGTCAACTTCAATACCCCTGTTACAGACCACAAACCCCAAAAATTTTCTTGATGAGACCCCAAAAGCTCATTTTAAGGGATTCATCTTAAGTTGAAATCGCCTAAGGCGTTCACAGGTCATTCTTAAATCATCCAGATGATCGCTTTTCTTCTTTATTTTTACAACGAGGTGATCAACGTAGCACTCAATGATTTTGTGAAGAATATCTCCAAAAATCTTTGCCATTGCTCTCTAGTATGTAGCTTCGACATTTTTCAAGCCAAAGGGCATAGCTTTATAGCAAAATACTCCTTTAGGAGTTTGAAATGCTATCAATTCCTCATCTTCAGGAAACATACGACTTTGATTGTACCATGAATACTCATCCATAAAAGACAAAGTTTCATACCCAATTATTGCATCGACTAAAAGCTCAGTAATGGATAAAGGAAAATCATCTTTTGGGCATGCATCATTCAAATCTTGAAAGTCGATGCAAACTCGGATTTGACCATTCTTTTTCTTTTCTGGAACTATATTTTCCAAATAGGACGGATATTTGACTTCTCTGATGAAATTGGCTTTTATAAGCTTATCGATTTCGGCTTCAATCTAAGCAGTCAACTCTAGTTGAGTCCGCATTTGAGACTTCTTTATGGGTTTCTTATCAGAGCCAATTGCAAGCTTGTGAAGTGCAATATTCAGGTCAAGACCTGGCATTTCAGTATAGTTCCAAGAAAAAACATCTTTGTAATCCTTAAGAAAGGAAACATACTTTCGAGCTTCATCCGTAGTTAAACATGCACTAATAAAGACTGGTCTTTTATCTTCTTCATCGCCAAGATTAATTTCTTGGAGTTCATCTACTGTAGTCTGTCCTCTTTCTTCCAGTTCAATAGGTATAGGATTTATATCTTCATCTTCTGAGGTCGAGGTGACCATATTTGCCCAGAGACTATTAGAATATCCCAACTCTTCTTTGGTTTTGACAATGCATTCACCGTAGAGTAAGGCTTGCTCTTGTGAAGGTGACAACACGACATTAAAAGTTTTGCCATTTTTCACAAAATCTTCTTTTGGATCGAAATCAGATTTCACGAGCATTTTGGTCGTTTTGGTGCTGAAATTGGGCCTTTGTACGTTTAATATATTTGTTTTATGAACATAGCTCTACTTCAAATCAAGATCCCCTATTGCAAGAAAACTGATTGGTTTTAAATCTTTTCCTTTAAGGGGAATGACGAACTCGTTGTATGCATCCACATAGGAACATTCAACTTGAGATGTTGTACTTGAAAACTGGCAGTTTACTACATTGTATATATCATTTTCTTGGATTGGCACTAACATTCTTCCTTTCTTTTAGTAGCATTGTTTATACATATTATTGTGGGCAAACTATATAGATAATATCTATGATGTTGATGCGATTGCTGTAGTTATGCATAGTATTAACTACAGTGGCAATTAAATGTTGTAGCGATGATGGTGTAGAAATGTTCTTTTTCTTCTTTTCCTTTCCTTTTATTTTTTTTCTTGTCTATTTACTCTCATCCCCTGATCATAGATTTTGGGGCACGGTGAAATCATAATACTATAACTCATATTATACTAGCATTTATTAAAGCAAAGAAATCTTACGGAATTGTCAGGACATTATATATATGTACTTGTTTAGGGGTAGCTTGATTATGTTTATTCTCTTATTATTTGTAATCATCGAAAAAGGGAAGTATTGTTACCCCAAGGATTATGAAAATATATTTTAAAAATTTTGATAATAAGAAATCAATAAAAAGGAAATAAATAAAGTCAAGTCTCCATATGGACAAATGTTTAAAACGAGTTTATAAAGGAAAATAGGTGATGAAATACAAATTGAAGTAATATGAAGTTCAATAATCAAACAGCCAAAGAGAATCAAAGATTCAATGTTCAAAATTGAAGATTAAAGAGCCAAGAATCAAAACACGAGTTTAAAGATTGAAGATTAACCAAGAAGAGTTCGAGAAATATTCAAAAATTATAAAACCAACTCAGAAATACCTTGAAATAGGCCAACAGAAGAATGAGCTCAAAACTGTATCGAAAATTTGGCTAAGGCACAGAACTGGCTGAGAATTCTATCAGATCGGTTGGCTGACTACTTAGGTCTTACTAGCCAGAGGTATTATTCAAGCCAAATTAGGTTTGGCCAAAAGTCTTTTTCAGATCGGCTGAGGCACCCCTAGGTCTGTCCAGCCAGTGGTAATTCAAACTAACGTGATTAAAGATTCGAGATCTATAAAAAAATCAAACAATAACGGTCATATGATTTCAAATTTCAAAGCTCCTTTCCTATATAAAGATGGCTCTATTTCTCAAGACATAACATCCCAATACATTCAAAAAGAAGGAGAATCAAATGACCAATACTTTCAAATCAATTCTCATCATCTTCATCACACGAAAATTTGGTCTATACAACCTCCATATCGATAACCTTTGGTGTGAATTTATGCAATCCTTCAGTAATTCATTTGTAATATTATCTGAGAGGATTGTTGTAAGATTGAATGTTTTAGTTTCATATTCAAACTTAATCTTGTAAGGTTTCTACCAATATTTTAAATGAGTTGTTTATAAACTCCTAAAATAGAACTCATTTGAGTAGCACCTACAAGAATACTCGATCATGATTTGAGTAGAGCCCGTAAATCTTCTTGTGTACGATTTGAGTAGAGCTAGCAAATTCACTAGGTATGGTTTGAGTAGAGACCATAAATCTATTTGGTATGGTTGGATAACACTCACATTCTATTTGTTGTAAAGGTTGGAAAGCACTTTCAAGCTATTCGGTCAAAAGTCTGGTTAGCACCCGTGAATACTAGCCATCTTATAACTTTAGGTTATAAAGTTACAAGGGAACTTAAGTAGAGCCATGAAGACTGGACCTTGGAGATCACATCAATCTTTGACCGAATCACTATAAAATTTTTGTGTTTTGTGTTCTTCTTCCTTAACCATTTAAATTTCACATTTTATTATTGCTAGATATTATTGCATAAGTTTTTGAAAGTCAAACATGAGGGAATTATTTTTAACAAAGTATTTTTCTTGAAAAACCAATTCACTGTCCCTCTTGATTTGTTATTTTGGCTAACACATATATATAATATATAATATAATGATTAATAAGTACTATGTTACTATATAATTTGGGGAATTAATTATTTTTCTCTATACGTACGTATGTATGTATATATGTATAAAATAATTTATAAGTATACTATTTTAAGTTGGTTCAAGTCCAGGCCTATTTCTAGATTGGGTGGTATAAGTTTATGTCCGAATCAGTTCGGTTTTCAGCTTATATTTATGAAAATCATAGGTTTGGCTTGAAAATTACGATTCCTACCAGATCAATGCCGGATCAAGAACATACAAATTCGGATCTAATTTTTTCGGTCTAATCTATGTTCGGTTCCAGATCGAATTTAGATTTCTTTATTATTTTTATACAGTACTACTCCATCTGTTTCAATATAAGCATCAATTTTGGCCTATACACAGGGATTAAGAAGTTCATCAAATATTCTAAGTTTCAACAAATAGTATATACAAATTACCAAAATACCCTTCATCAAATGTTTAATTTTTGTGGAATTGTTAGAATATTAAATTAAAATAAGATGGGTATAATTAAAAATAGAGCAATAAATGTATTCTTGATTTTCTAAAGTGATCTTATTTTGAAACCAAAAAATTTATCTAACGCAATACTTATTTTGAAATAGAGGAATAATTCGTAAGGTTAAATATTGTAAAAAGAACAAGTGCATAGTTGGAAGAGTAGATTTTTTATTTCATATGCACGAGGACAATCGTTACATTATTCTTTTAACTCTCCTTTCTCTCTCTCCGTCCACACAACTAAAACTCAATAATTTGTATCCTAAATGATGTAACTATTAATTTCAAGTTAATGCATGCTTACCTTTTATTATACAACTAGGCGTAAAAGTCCCATTACAACTCATTTATCAAGCACAGCGGTGCCAACTTTTTATCGTGTTCATTTCAATTTGAATTCATGACCTAAACATTGATTATTTAAATGCTGTTTGTTCTGATCTTTGTGACTTATTTTTTGTGACATTTTGGGGAAAATAATTGCAATAATGTGATTACAAGCTGATAATGTTAATCATTGACAAGAGATGGGAATTCGTGACAATTATTGCTCTCGAGGAAATGGGTTTTTAGTAGGAAATAGGTTATGCACCGTGGGTTTCTGGTCATCTCTATTTGCTTAATATTTTTCCCATTTACCTGTTTCCTACTTTTGTCCATTTTATGCACACTACTTTGAAACCAAGCCATATTTACAACCGAAAATGGTTTGGGCTTCTGAATATTTCATTGCGAAGATATATAACAAGGCTTCCAATAGAAACTGAAACTTTCGAAATCCATTGAGTGGACACCACTCAATTATCTGCTCAAAATTGGGCAAACTAGGACAATTGGTTGTAGGAATTTTACTATAATGCCTACAAACGTTTAAACACAATTCCAAGTTAAATTAAGCATAAACATAAGCATTTACCCAAATCCTATAACTTTCAAGAAATTATGCTTGTGTTCATAAAGTTAATTTGTTAAATATCTCTTGATCTTATTAGTTACAAAAGTTAGAAGCAATAACGTGAATTGTTAGAAAAAACGAAAGTGAGAAATGCATGCTAAAAAAATAGAAAAAAATAATGCGAATACGATTTGAAATTTTTTAGTATATAATTATAAAATTTATGGGAAATGAATGCAAGATGTATATGATTTTAAATCTAATACTCTAGATATAAGTAATATAATACTTATACTTGTATATTAAAATTTCAATACTCGATATGAACAAACTAGTTATATTTCAAATTTCAATACTTGATATGAACAAACTAGTTACATTTCAAAAAAATAAAAGTAGAAATTATTTTATTATAAAAGTATACTAAAAAACTCAATATCACAATATTTTTATTAATTTTTATTTAATTTTTATGAAATGGCATCCTACAAGTTTCTTATTATAAGTTTTCAAAAAATTAATATTAAGTTTTCGAATAGCATTTTGAACATTTTCTAGTCATTTCCCTTAAGTTTCATAGGCGTATTTCTAATTATTTTCCAAACATTTCGGTATCATTTTCTATGCATTTTCTCTTAAAAATTTTTGGTATTTTGTACCCGTACCAGAAACACATTTCCCAAGAAATATGATTTCCATTCCTAAACCGCGTTTCCACTTTCCAGTAACTATGAATGAGACATGTGCTAATTTAATTTTTGTAGAAAAGAAATTTAAACAATATCATGGGACAGCTTCTTGATGATAGTACTAGATACACTTTTGGTGTTATTAAAAAAACCAGTGAAATTTGCTTTATATGGTATTGTTTGCCAGGTGTTATTAAAAAAACAAGTGAAATTTGCTTTATATGGTATTGTTTGCCATTATTTTTGTGGTGGGTGGGTGCTTCATGGGGTTTGGGTGTGGCCGGAGTGTTATCATTTATTAAAAGGAATTGAAGAATTCAAGATATAAAACAAAATATTTATAATATATACGGTGCTACTTTGTTTAAGAAATTATGAGCCAATATATGCAGGTGAGAATTGAGACACTTTATTTTATAACTCTATGAGCTTTCACTTTGTACTTTGCTTTTTTGGAACTTCTCTATATGTATAGCTTATCTTGTAATAGAAGTATAGAACTGCAAATTAATTAAGGTATCATAAAAAGATACTACCATAAGAAAGAGAGGTTCAAAAGTATTATATGTATAGGGTATCTTGTATGTACCCACAAAGATAATATCATTTTTTTTGTGTTTGGAAGTTTTATAGAAAATAAAGGATCATAAAAAGTAGGGAAGTTTCCACATTACCTTTTTCAAGATATTGTCATGGAAAAGTTAGACAAAAAGTTAGTGGTAAGGGAATCAAGTTAACCTTTTTATAACCATGTACAAGTCCTTAATTATTATTTTGGCACTAAAAACCTTAATTATTTCAAATAACTCTTATTCTATTAATTTTTTCTTCTTTTCTGCAGTATTTTGCATACAGGGGCAACCCAATACCAAGACATTCAACTTTTGGATACAAAGCCCTTTGGCAAGGTTGGACACTCATTAGACAATTTTAAATAAAAAATTATTTTTAAAACTACTCAAAGCCACTTTATTATATATTGAAATTGTAAAAATTAATTTACTTATTTTATTTGTTAACAGGCACTTGTGATTGATGGGAAACTTCAAAGTGCAGAGATAGATGAGTTCATCTACCATGAGTCTCTTGTTCATCCACCACTTCTTCACCATCCAAAGTACATTAATTTATACTTTCATTTTCATTTACCTATTTTCTTTTGTAATTATGAAATAAATACACCAAAATATATATCATTTTTCATGCAATTAAATTCTTTTTTTCTTAGTCCAAAGACCATATTCATTATGGGAGGAGGTGAAGGTTCCACTGCTAGAGAACTGCTAAGGCACAAAACAGTAGACAAGGTTGTCATGTGTGATATTGATGAGGTCACCTTCTTTCCCTATTTTAATTTTACTTTTTTCCTTCCGCATTTATTTATTTAATTTTTTTAGTGCAAATATCACCTTAAAATTTTCCTCTCTTTTTATAACGCCATTGACTGATTTTTCTCACAGTTTAAGCATTATAAGCTAGTAAAATGTATTATACAATACAAAATACTGTGAAAGAATACTAATGTATAGCATATAGTAATGAAAATTTGAAGAAAATAAAATATAATTTTATTTATTGAATTGTGTATATGTGTTAAAATGTGCAGGAGGTAGTGGATTTCTGCAAATCATATTTAGTGGTTAATAGGGAAGCTTTTTGTGATCCCAGACTTGACCTAATTATCAATGATGCAAGGTATCTTTTTCTACTTTTCAATCATATAAATATAAATATATAGTATACACACCATTTTTCATATATATATATATATATGGTGTGAAGTTATTAGATGAATATGCATGAGAGAGAAAGAGAGAGGTGTTCCAAATTAAGTAGTGCATTATGTGACAATCATAGTTAATGAAATACTAGACGCCAAAAGAATGTTATACTTAAATGAAGAGATTTAATACAATTTTGTTTTTCTTTTTTGGTTAAAAAGCACGCTCTAATATTGGGAATAATATATAAATATGAAATAAAAACCCAAAGATTTATTTATTTCATATTTAATTTTTTTTCCAAAAGTTTAAATAAAAAAAATATATTGTATTTACAGGATATGTGAAAGAATGAGTATTTTTCATTAAGTTTGATATATTCAAAAAAAAATTATAACTTACATATCCTTACAAATGTAAAACGTAGATAATTTAAGGTATATTTGACTAGTAGCTTAATTTTCAATTATTAAAACTTAGCGTTTGAAATTTCCTCATGGTGAACTCTTTGTAAGTGAAAACTGATGTTAGAAATTAAATTGTGAAAATCAATGTGCAGTTGATGTGATATATTACATATTAAAAGGTAAGAAAATGAATAATTTTTAAAGATAGAGAAAAAAATAATGTATATAAAAAGAAACATGTAGGACCACTAAAAATAAATGAAATGGGTAAAAAATTGGAGAGATCGTGTAATAAGTTCTCAAAAAGTAAAGTTCAGACCAAACAAAAATCTGGATAAATGTAAACCAAAAACTCAAATTCAACCTCTAACCAAACATGAAAATTTACTAATTATATAATGACAATATTTATAGTGTGATGATGTTTATGGTAGTATAAATTATGATTTTTTTTTTTTTATATATATGGTGTGTAATGTGGGCAGGGCTGAGCTTGAAAGGAGTGAAGAGAGCTATGATGTAATAGTGGGTGATCTGGCAGACCCAATAGAAGGAGGCCCATGTTACAAACTCTACACCAAATCCTTCTATGAGTCCATTGTTAAGCCCAAACTTAATCACAATGGTATTTTTGTCACACAGGTTAGTCTGTATGACAAGAAAAATAGTTCCATAATAATAATGAATAACAAATATCAAGAAAAAGTTTCCACTTTCCATTGCTTTTCAGACTTGCTTGCATTTTTAAACTCATTATTATTATATATTTATTTATTTTTGCTTAAATATGCTAACTTGCATTTCCCTACCCAGCGCATTGAGTTCTTCTGCAATTTTGCCTAAAAATTGTAAAAACTTTAATCCAAATTCATCTACCTTAAAATTTTATCGAAAATTACCAGTTAAGATATGCAACCAAACCAAAACCTAATTATAACTAATTTCAGATTGGGTGAAGTATTTCTTGGCTCGCATTATGAGTATTTTCGGGTTCTAATTTAATACAATTCAATACCGCGAATTTAAATTTATACCTTTTTTGCTTTTGTAAGTACCAAGTACGTAACAAGACTATATGAATCTGTAAAAAGGTTAATTTTATTAATTATAAATTATAGGCAGGACCAGCTGGAGTTTTCAGCCACACGGAAGTTTTCTCTTGCATTTACAATACTCTGAGGCAGATTTTCAAATGTAAGTTATCTAAGTTCTTTTTTGACTATCCTTAATTAAAGCAAGATTAAGAAACCAACTAGCTTTAAAAATGTTATTTTTATTTATTTGACAAAAGAGATTGAGGGGTTCAAAATTGGAGCCGGCTCAAATATATATAGCTTTTTGTTACTGGATCATTTTAAATTTAATAATATTACGATAGCTTTAAATGTAAACCATTGGATATAATTTTAAAACCACAAATCTTAGTGATCTTCAATCATTGGAGCAACCAAAATCCCCAAGAATATTTACTTTGTTGAATTCATTTATTTTGTGATTTATTAATGTGCAGATGTTGTGCCCTATTCAGCTCACATCCCTTCGTATGCTGATATTTGGGGATGGATCATGGTGTGTACTTTATAAATTTCTTAGTCCCTTGTATATTTAATCTCTATATATTCATATTTATGTATTCTGAATAATATGTCATACTAATAGAATTGGTTACATAATTTGCCGGGCATGACCAAAAACAAACAATTCGACTTAAAAATTCAAATTTTGCGCATCTCATTTAATTATGATCACGAGAATCTCTCCTCTGCCATTTATTATCTCTACGGAACGACAATTATTTGATATTCTCGTATTGGACTACAGGCATCTGATTCACCATTTGAGCTCAGTTCGGATGAATTAGACCGAAGAATGAAGCAAAGAATCAAAGGAGAAAATCGATACCTAGATGGGAAAACATTCGTTTCTGCTTCTACTTTGAGCAAAGCAGTCCGAAATACGTAAGCCTTAATTTTTACAAAAATATACTTTTGCACTGTTTTTTCCATATCGGTATCCATTATTTCAATATCTTGATGTTACATGTCAATTTATTCACAGATTGAACAATGAAACTCATGTTTACACGGAGAAGAGTGCAAGGTTCATATATGGCCATGGTAATGCCCACAAAAAAGTCAAGATTGATATGGAAAATTGAAAATTGGATACTAAATCTTGGAATTTAACTATGTTTTCATGTTTTATTATTTCTTTTATTTTTTGTTTATTATGTATGCCCTTTTTCTATGTCCTTATGTAGTCTCACTCAAGAGGTATGATATGGTGGAAAAACATCTTGGTTTGTGCTAAATTCTAAGTGTTCCTTGTTGTGTTCGAGATATATTTTTGACATAAATTTTTTGCTTTTATTTTTTTGTTTTTGAAAATTTTCTTTCTTGGAATAATTTGTTTAGCACATGGTACAAAATCCACACCATGGATTGATGCCCTATAATATGTTCCATAATACAATATATAAGTACAGGAAATCAGATTACAAATGTGAAACAAAATAATCACAAAATACAAATCTTGTCACACGATTTTTCTCGAAACCTCGCCACTCATACATCATAAGTTTGCTTCCCGGTGAACTTGACCTCGATCGGGCTAACATTCTTCCTGATTGACCGCAAGTTCAGGCTAACCCCCTGTCGGCCAGGGTTCACCTTCTCTGGGTAAACCCCGTCCTTCGGGTGCAGATACTACACCTCCCCGTTCGGGAAAACCCTATAGAATTGGTAATTGATCTTGTACTTGGGCCTAAGCCTAGTCCCCAAAGCCAAGCATTGCTCTTTCCTAGCTAGCTTCAACAAATTTGGGCCTAAGCCTAGTCCCCAAAGCCAAGCATTGCTCCACCTGTGGGCATCTCAAATATTTGCTCCTTTGGCCTCTCCCAAGTGATGACATAGAACTCTTCCACTTGGGCCTTGCGTAGAAGCCCGCCAGTGCTTCCACCAAATATCGGGCTTGGAGTATTTGGGTCCAGCTCCGGTGGAGTGCAGTGAATTCCACCAGAGCAGGTGGCGCAGCCGGCGTAGCTAGCTCGGGTGCGCCATCTGTCACGGCCCTGATCCGGCAAGACCGCGATCAGGAAGTGAATTTGAGAGAGGGAGGGGACTTCCATAAGGAGGGTTTGGGGGTGGAGAGGGTTGGGGTGCAGACAGAGGCTTGGGTTGGGATTGCCATGTGGAGAGAGATGTGTTACGAAATGGTGAAGGGGAATACCTAATATATGGTTTTTGGAATTGTTTTTGTTTTTGTTTTTTGGGGGGAGATTTTGGATGGGTGGTGGTGCATAGGAGTTTGATAAGGTGATATGGGATTGTGCCAATTAGAGCTTGTGATTTTGATTCTTGGCTATTTATCTTTCCCTTTGCAAGTTTCTTTTAGAGACTGTTGAATTAAATACAGAAAAGGAAATGTCTCGACAACGAGGAATGAGTTTTCCCACAACAAGTTTAGAAAGTAAAGTAGCGTCGTACCGGAGCTGGAACTGTCATACGTTTAATATAAGACCGATTCAAGGTCCATTCAAGATCGACAATCAAACCCGAATTTTTAGTGGTGTCCTGATTTATTCTCTGTGTTTCTTTTATACTTCCGCAAATAAGCACTCGCCACGAGTGATTAGAACAAAACGACAGTCTCAGCTACAATGAGCCTCTCGCCTCTATATTTCATTACAAGGAGCAAAATTTTCCAGTGGCGAAGAATATTATAAAGTGTAAAATATATATATTACGTTTGCTTGTTTTCTGAAAGCCGAAGAATCATGGTATGTCATATGCATATACTTCTATAAAAATAGCGGAGAATATTAGAACAAACTATTCCTGATTTGGCGAAAACTTGACAAACCAAAGATTGTGTAGCTACAAAAAGAATTAGTTATCTACAAATTGGATTTATGATCCTAAATCGAGATGCTGTTAGGAATTCCCATACCCGAGAGACCGATAGCCTTCGAGGGATCCGAGATACTAGGATAGAGCAATGTATAAGGCACGTTCACGGTCCCGTATCTGTTCCTCAACCTCCCGTCATTGTTCCTCTCCGTTATTCTCTGTTCAATCTCAACGAGCTTCGTCCCGAACCTCTCAAATGCTTCTCGTGGCAGTGCGTCCGAAGTCCACTCATTACTCTCTCTCTGGCCTAAATATATCTCATTGCTCGTGTGCCGCGACAAGATCTCTATCAGCGATATGCCAAGCAATGTCTGGAACTGAGCCGTGATTGTTTTCAGGAACACACCGTCGGGGTTTGACTCCAGCTCAGCGTACTCGTCGGTCCCGGGCTCGGGCATGAACCGCCTGCTGACGGTTGGACGGTTTGGAAGGTAGCCAGCATACGCGTACTGACCGAAATTAACTGCCGCGTGTAGAGCTGAGGCCACCCATATTGTGGTGGTGCATGTTTGGATGAGGTCTTCTCGCGTGTGCATCTTCAGCCACCACGGCTCATCCTTTTTATCGCCATGGCCCTTGGTTCTGAGCTCGGTCCACCACGACTGGAGCTCAGTGTCGGACTGGACCAACTCGTCATCTGGGTAGTAAAAGGAGCAGTATTCTTTAACCCAGGTTTCGATCGCAGACCATATTTCGAGCCCATCAACAGCATATGGATAGTCCTCTATTAGGAGTCTGAGGCCATGTGGCCGCTTTGAGTCTCGAACTGCCATTCCTCTGCAATTGACACAAAAGTTAACAGTATGTTTTTCAAAACCTACACGCCAAATCAGTTTCCAAAACTAAAAAACTTTTTTTAAAAGCCAGTCTTTGAAAACTTCAATCAATGGGACTTTAGGGTTTAACCTTTTGAGCAGATCAGCTGGAAGCGCTTCTTCAGTGAAATTCCATCTCTTGTAAATAAAAGAAGACATCTCCATCGCGTATTTAGCTGGGAAGACGGTGTTTTCGACTATGCCCCCAGCATTTATGAGTATCTGTCGAGCCAAGGCGTTTATATACATGGTGTCACGGAAGTGGGGATGCAAGAGCTTATATATCGGATGAAGCACGCTCAATTGTCTGTTTGTTGCGATAACAAATGGCTCGATCGCAGCATGAGTGTTCAGCCTACACTTGCATATCATATGCCACAGGTACTAAATCTTTATAAATAAAGTTTTTTAAAAAGGCTTAGATCTTTTCCAGTGAAGTCATGAGTTTAAATCTTACCAGTGGCTAATGAGATTATGATAGCCCGAATCATTCACCGCAGCATAAGCCTTAGCGAGTTGCCAAACCGAACCTTCAACGCCTAAACTCACCGGAGTGAAAACTTGGCTGATGCAACCATGTAAGTCCCCCTGAGGATCTGGCCGGCTCAGTTCGATCGCCAACGGCTTCAGAGTCCCGTCATCTTTCAGGAACAGAAGCGTCCTGCTCGCATATGTCTTCGTAGAGGTTGTGTTTATTCTTCTCAGGTACGGCATCAACGCGTCGTGATGATCCAATATAAACAGCTTGTTATTTCTTAATGCCTACATGTTAAAAAGTGAAAACATCATGAGACCCTTAATTTTATGTAATCAAATCTAGAAAAAAGTCAACTTCTATTCGTCGAAAACAATGAGGAGGTTCTTACCTTTTCGATGTTTAGTCCATCCATTGTGCTCTCAACTTGCTCTCTGGTCATCGAACTGTGTTGATGCCCGTATACTTTGGGATCTAGCTTGCTAGCTGGTGGAAATTCCTGTGGTGAAAAATAAGCAGATATTATTTACAGTGAAAATCCCATACAGAAAACCAATAATAAGTTTTAGATTTTTAGCTTTTTTACTTAAAACTAGCAGTATGTCGTTTAGCTTTTAAGTAAATCTTATTTGTTATTTTAATCTGAATAAGTTGGAAGTTTTAAGCTATATACATCAAGATTTTTTCGTAATCAAAAGTAAGTTGACTTATTTGCTTAAAAGGTACAACCAAACGAATTTGATAAAGAAATTTTAACCTGGAGGCGTCGGATGACAACTGGGTTCAAACCAGCAAGCATTTCTCTTGCAAACTCTTCGTCTGTCCTCCATGCAGTCTTATCCTCTGCATCAAAAGAATCATAATTTTAAAGAAAAACTTAGGCCGCTGAAAATTTTGGCACACTGTAATCAATAGGTTATTAATCTTTAATTCAGTAAAACATAAGCCCTAGGTTTGGCGCTCACCTTTTTGAAGGGAGTGTGAGGAGCAAAACCATTTATAACTATTAATTTTTATTGGTATCTAAACTAACACATTTTCCTTTTTATCAAGTAGTTCTTTGTTTCTCCATCCTACCATTGAACCAAAGTGGCTGGTCTTAGTAGAAAATAGTCTGTTGGAGATGCCCTACAATACCTTTAATCACTTGTGGCGTTGGAAAGTGAAAAGCTCGTTGACCATCACCTCGAAGGCATTCCCTGAGTGTCTCAAAGGGAATCTCTTTCCTAATGCTTTCAAGTAAAGGGAACTCGGGGAGCTTCATTCCACCTTCATAGAGTTTAAGGATATCTTCAAGACTGTCAAATTCTGTTGGGGTTTTGTCAAATAGAGCTTCAAACTCAGGAAGAAGGAACTGAAACGCAGCTTTTAGCCCGTAAACTACTGCATCTGAAAACTTCAAGTGACTGAACCGTTCATCTCTTGGGACATATATGTTTATGCCTTGGAGAAGTGGGAGCCTGCTTTCATATCTGTGATCTACAAAGAAGAGTTGGGGGGAACCTTTTATTACTTTTATCTTATAAGTTTCTCAATTACTTAAGTTATGGCTCAAATGCTGCTTGCACTATTTCTAACACAAGTATTACTCGAGAAGTTCGGCTGGTTGCAACTCCTTTCTGCCAGCAGATTAAATAATAGTTGCCGAAATAAAAAATTGAAACGGGCATCGTCTTGGGAAACAGAAACGTGAAATGAACCTTTAAAAATATAGGAAAAATGGGATATGAACCTACAATAATATTGATAATATATATGAAAATGGTCATATATTATCAAGTAAAATATTTTTACTAATATGCAAATAATATTTTCATCACATAAAAATAACTAAAAATTAATTATTTAATTTATTTTTGTAAGTTTCCTAATATTATAAAAATGTTTTGGAAACAATTTTCCTCTACAAGTTTCGGAAGTAGAGTTTCCATTTGGAAACGGTTTCCGGGGGAAGTGAGATTCTCACGTCAAACCGAGTTTTCTGGTAATTATGGGTTAAATTAAATTACTAGATACTAGAAGAAGGGCAACTTTAGCAAACAGATCCTAACCTGTTTGTGCAGGTGGTCGCCCTGTCCTTCCTCTACGTGGATATGGGTACTCAGTAGACCCTCCAAGTATAGGCCGGGTGTGGTCTGTTCCCTTATGAGGTTCACACAAATCATTATAAACTTCGTAGTCGTAGACACGATCCCATTCCTCAAGCTTTCCAGTTCCATTTCCTCTCAGGGTTTGTAGTTCTTCTTCTCTATAGTAACATAGTGGAGCTGGTGTTTCACTTGGAAGATATGTCTAGAACAAAGAATCGAGGTTTTGCTACTTCAGTTAAAAGTTAACTTCATGGTTTTGTCCCCTAAATGGCACAAGTGGATGGCACATACTTTTACTAATGAACTAGGGAGAAGAACTTAAAATGGAAATGATGCAAGTACCTGATTGGCAAAGAATACCCTGTCTTTCTTGTAACACTCGTGTGGGTAAACCCAAGAATTACAGACAAAGTGAACCCTTCCTTGATTCGGTAGTTCTTCGAGGGTCAGGGTCTTAAGGTAGAATTCGTTGTGGTGAAAATTCTTTATCACGAAAGCCCCGGGAACCCCTATTTCTTCTTCCCATTCGAATGTAACATTGAATGTTACATCGGCAGCTGTTAGAGGGGTGATCTTAGTAATCCAGTCCTCCAAATATGCTGTCTTTCCTACTTTTCCTTTGAAGTTTCTTTCTACAAAGCAAAAAGAGTTGTGAATCAGATTTGTACTTCATTTCATTTTAATTATACAGAAATTTATCAGAAGTTTGTAGATTTTTTATGATGAGACCAATTATATTTCTCTGTTCCATTAGAGGTTTGTCCAAGGTAACTGAGTTTATTGACTGTTAGTGACTTCGAAAGTGGTCCGATTAATTTTCTTTACTCTTTCGGTTCTCATGCTGCTTTAACCTTTTTTATTCCTTCTATTTTTAATCCCCAAATATATCTCGTGTCAAGTATTTGAAGTCCCAAGGGGAACGGCCAACTGGAAGAAGGTACTAGCGTATGGTAAACCTGGAGGCGTCAAACTACCACAGAGGATAGAAATACAACATCAACGGTCAACTTGCACAATCTCTTTTGGGAGTGCGAAAGGTGAAACCCATCCATCATTCATAATTTCAGAATTATATTGTCCTCAAAATTCTCATCATCATCATCATCGTTATACAAGTCTTAAATCCCAATAAATTGGGATATACTGAATGAAACTAAAACAAGATATCATGTCGGATCGGATCGGTAGCATGAAAATTTAGGCGCTACTCATTCTTATCTAAAGTAATTTGCTCATTTATTTCTGTAATACAAATGTCCTTTTGTATCACTCAAATTCATGTAGTAAGTGGTGGACCTCTAACTTTAAATTTCTAATTTTGGGGATTGAATAACAGAGAGCTTACCGGAGTCACCATTAACAGCACTGATGAGCTGCAAGGAGACCTTATGCCCGAGTATCTCATCAAACTTATCGACAACTGACGCTTTAAGGTCATTGAAATCCATGAGATTCTTCTTCATCAGCAACACGATTCCCTTGATCTTGTTCATCTCAGGTTCTCCAACTCTCATCCTCTTATTTCCGTTTTCATCACTGATTGGATCCATCTTCTTCTCTCACTACTTTTAGCCAATAATTTGTGCAAGTAATATGAGAGAAGAGAGTGTTTTTAGATGGCAATCCTTTTAATATGGTTGGTATTATTTATAGAGAAATTTTTTAACCATGGCTAGTAATATGAGAGAAGATTCAATTGTTCTCATAGGAAGATGCGCACGTATTTCCTGGAAAAGAGTTCGGAAATAGACCAATAATGTTCTTCTATTGGCTGTTAGCACATAAGAAGAGTGATATTTTTTACCATTTTGTGCAACATGCATGCATTGGTAGACTCGGTTAATTAAATTTTTAATTCCTGAATTGATTCTTTAGTCCTTTCCACACTTTTTGTCTCGGTGAGTGGAGAGCTACAAAGTTCCATATTACCCTTTTCAAATCATGTTTATTATATATATATATATATATATATAGTAGATACATACATATGTGTGGTGGTACGAAGGCAAGCGTTTATACAACATATGTTCTCACACAAATTTTGAAATGTATTGTCGAAACTATTAGATTTGTACTGAAATCCGAAAGCTAAAGTATTCGACACTTATATAAATATATATATATATATATATATATAGTAGATACATGCATATGTGTGGTGCCGTGAAGGCAAACGTTTATACAACATATGTTCTCACACAAATTTTGAAATGTATTGTCTAAACTATTAGATTTGTACTGAAATCCGAAAGCTAAAGCATTTGACATTGATCTAACCATTGGATCAGTCTATATATGACATGATGGTGTAGAGTAAATGTGTCTAAATTTGTGTCCCGTTCTATATATATATATATATATAAAAGAAACTATTTTGCTCATAAGTAAGGCTTGCAGAATAATATGCCAATATTAGTTAGATTTACAAATAATGTTGTGAGAGGTTTTAGTTTATATAGCATTTTCCATATGGTCATATGGATAATAATAAACGTAGTCAGATTTGGGTTTAGAGAGAGTGGGAGAAACAGATTTAGATAAATTGGTTAGGTGAACTTAGCAGGAGGCTCAACTTCGAGGATGTTTGAATGGTTGGTAGAAATTGTTTACGCGAGTGGAAAATAAATCGGAGGAATACAAGTGAGTAATGTGAACATAACTTTTGTAATCTATACATAAAAAATGGGTCCCATTTTCTAGTAATGTAGTCAATATAGCTGTCTCACCAAATACTTTATGTGTGAACGCTAATCTATAACGAACATAAAAAAAATTGTTTCCACTCTCTGGAGCAAATCTCTGGTTGCTTCTGTTTTTATGTTACAGAATGGAAAATTTTACATTTATGAAAAAAAAACTGTGATATAATATGTTGTTTTTTTGAAAAAAAAAATATTGTCATTATATTGTACAAAAAAATTACTATATTTTGACACAAATTATCATAATTTTTAAAACGAATTACTTTTTTCTCACATATTAGACCTTTGTAAAAAATGGAACGTGATAAGAATAGGAAAAATGGACCTGAGAGGGAATACATTCTGTTGCCTTTTCATTTCTGCTTTAATGTTTCTATTTGTTTAATCCAAAAATAAGATTCTCCTCATATTTAAGCAAAAGAAATTCCATGAAAGAAGTTAAATATCAGTTGACTTTAAGCAATTCTTTTTCTTTTTGTTTCTTTTGTTATATTTTTATTGGTATAGTATTCGGTCAACCCTTGACATATTCCAAGTAAACCTTGTACCGGCATGCTAATCCAGTAATTCTTGTGCCATAAGAAATTTCCAAGACCCAAAAAATATTGGAATTTATATGTTGTGAACTTGAGCAAGTTACTTTTTTCCAATTAAAAGATTTACTGCGTTGCAGGTTAGACGTACCCTAAAAACTGTTACTAGTCTATTTTGATTTTATGGCCACTGAAAATCTTACTAGCCCTTCTCCGGAGCCGCTTCAACTGACGCGATGATGTGGCTCCCTCCAGGACCGGGTTAGAACTAAGAAACACTTAAGCCCCCTTATTGCAAATTCTATTACTTCTATTGCTTCAGCTCATTGTTATCAAAATGGAAAACAGATGCAAAAAATGCCGTCTCACTAAATACTTTTTGAGCATTTACATCAAAATTTTTAAATAGATTTTTTAAAATACAAAAAAAAAAAAAAGAGTTTCATCACTATTTTATTGAATCTCTATTTCTTATCATCTACACCAGATTATTTATCACATTCTCTACTATATTAAAATACTATTTTCATATATTTAATCATTTCACAATTAAAATTCCACGCATAACAATACATTCATAATTGGGAAATATTATTTGTTTAATTATGTGTTAATAAAAACATTATTATTTCTTAGATTTAAATGTATAATTTTATTTTATTTATTAATTCATTATATTAAATAAAAAATATAAATAATTTTTTTCTAACACTACATGTTTGCCACCTCGACACTGTTTCGGTCATGTATCTACTTCTCCTACGTAAAATCAGTGACGACTGCTGTTAAGTTCCCGTGCCGAACTGCACCGAAAATAAAGCTTTCATTTACCTTTTGCCCATATAACGTCGAGTAAATGGATAAACCCTGTTGCAGGTTTCCCGTCTTTCACAGTAAAGCTGTAGGCCTCATTGCTTCATTTTATAAAAATAGTGATACATTGTACTACCAATGTCATACTCCACCATCAATGAAAATGATATGGTCTTCGACTCGTGCATTTTACATTACTACTCAAGTTATGCATAATCTTCATGAAATGAATAACATGTTAACAATGAACTACAAGAATCATATATAAATGATAAGCTGCAATTTCAATAACATGTGAATTTTAACTACGCAAGTTAAATAAATCATGTTATGCTACTACTAACATCTACTCGAAAAACAAATCTCATGAATGTATTAATTTACATCCATTTATGGTATTCTACCAAGTCTACAATTCATGTTAGAATTTATACTACAATCTACAAAAAACACATTCTCCCAAGGGATTGTGTCAATTCCCTTTTTCTACGGTATCATACAAAATTCACATACGACAAATTTTCATATTTAAATTAAAGCTTATTGTCTACCGTACCTACAAAGATGATAAAAGCCCTCCCGAGACTTTCTACACAAAAACCCTAAATTCTCCTCTTATTCGCTCCACAATTTGATCTAGCAAACGAAATCAAATCGTTAAACTCTAAGATATAAAGATGATCTATTCCTCATAAGGAAGAAGAATATCAAATAAAATTTCACGTACGAAAGATGTACGGAAGTCGAGACAAATCAAATGGAAAGGGATGGAAGAGAAACTAACATAGAAACAATCTTCTCGTTGTGAGGGTGAAGAAAATCTACTTTTTAATAGTATCCGAGCACCGAGGCTTGATGATTTAAAGGAAAGAAGAGTGGAAACGTTTTATCACCAAACCACACACACTCTCTCATCTCTTTTGAAATTGGGGGGAAATAAGGGAGACAAGATGGGACAAGTGGTTAAAAAGCACCTTTTCACACACTGAGACATTCGGAGACACGTTCGACGCCTCCAACTCAATTGTCCGATGCATGTCCTCCAAGACAGACACGCTGACAGATACCCTCCGGACACAGGGAAAATACTTAGAAAAATTTCAAACTTTTCTCCAAGAAGTAAGGTTCTAAAGTGGTTTATCGGATGCCTTGTCCAATGCATACTATCCGTCGGATACCCTTCTGACAAAGCAGAATCTGATACTTTTGACTAATGTCCACTTCCCTTTTTATAAATTTTAAATGTGTAAAGTGTACCACACATATGCAATACTACTCATATAATTATATTTTTCTACTGGGGTGTTACCCGCATCCCGCAAAGGGTGGCTTCCCCCTTGACCCCCACAACCTAACCAGGCAGGTTGTACCCCGTAGTTGTAGCGGCAAAAACTACTATCACGACATATAATACATAATAATAATATTATATCTTATTGTATAATATTATTAAAATGCAAAAAAATTTCTCTGAATTTATGGGATGTTACAAAGCGACTGGGCCATAACATATGTTCTACAAGGCAGTCCTGTGATTTTTATAAAACTGCGAGAGACACTTGTTCTAAATTTCTAGCAAGATGCTAGTTGTGAGTCTTTGTGGGTGTGTGTGAGTACATGTGTGCATTCGCAGGTTCACATTGCATTGCATTTTATTATTATTTTGTGGCATAAATATTATACTTGCAGGCACTGCACAACATCATATATATCATCTTATTTTAGAGACTAACTTGTAAACATAATTTTTTACTTTTGTAGATACTTATACTATAGGTATCAGGGTGACTTTACATCATTGTATATATATTTTTGGCAGATATGTATTTGGATTTTATTTTGATGTATTAGCCTTACATTCATGTTGTATTTATTTGGAGGCCTAGTGAGCTGTATTTATTTTATACATTAGTGGGATTATGTTAGACGTGATGTATTTTTATGTCCGAATAGCTTGTGTATTATATTCCGTTATTGCTCTATTAACCAGATGTCATGTTTAGAGCAAGAACGAACTGTAATATATTTTATCAATGTTCGAGTATGTAACTCGTTATTTTGGGCGTTTACTTTTATTTAACCAAATTGGTTATTTATTTTTTTTCTGCTTACTCTGATATATATGCGAGCATGTTATAAAATATGAGTTTGGCAAGTGACGGCATTAACGTGAATTTTCTATTTTTATTTTCAAAATTAATAAAAAAAAATTCATTTTCTTTTACTTAAGAAAGGAATGCACTCACTCTCCAAGTTTTGTAGCAGAGTTGGAGCTTGCTTCGGATTTTCTAGAAAAATTGCGGCGTGACAGAGATTATTTTCAACCAGACGAACTCGTGACCGACAAATCGCAATGAAAATGTGCATGACTCTAACTTATACAAATTTAAGTTAGGATTTTAAACACTATCAATATCAATTTTAAGAGAGGCTAAATATTGAGCAAATATAATAATCAGATGCGATGCGATATAAATGTAAGAAAAAGTTTGTGTTGGATTGAAAAGGTCTCATTAAATGCTTGATAGGCATTAATTCTTACAACCTAAGAGTGAAACTGAAAATTTGAGATCTACATGTTACAAAATAACATTTTCAATAAAATCATCTGGCCAAGAGGAAATTGTAAAATGAAAATAGAAATGGATATGATGGTACTATTGGAAACTAGCATTGAACGAAAATGCTAGCGATGCAACCAAAAGGGACTAAATTTATCGTCCGTAATGTTTTCTTAGTTTTGTCAATCGTTTTACATTCATTAATTCTGTATTTATGGATAAAGATTTGGGTGTATGAGTGATTTGAGCAGCAAAGTTAACATACTTATGAAATAAATTAAAGTTGTTTAACTGTAAAATCTACCATCAAACATAAATGAGACACTTAGATATTAATGACTTGTAAAACTGACTATTTTTCATTTTCATGCTAACCTGCAATGAAGGCCAATGCCTCCGAGCCTCGAAACACGAAAAAGACACCTAAAACCAGGTTTAAAAGAGAAATCGTACTAATCTTAAGCTTTTCTCTTCTCACCGTAATACTTCTCTCGTATTACTACACCGCACAAAAATCTTTGCAACCTTTAGCGACTAATATTTCTAATACCTCAACACGTATTGCCTTAAAACAATCTTGCAATATATTTAGAGGGCATTGGGTTCCGCATTTAGAAGGGCCCTATTATACAAACTCGACAAAATGTGAGATAGATGATCGACAAAATTGCATGAAATTCGGAAGACCAGACACCGATTTCTTGAAGTGGAGATGGAAACCAGATGAATGCGACTTGCCCCTCTTCAAGGCTGACCAATTCTTGGAACTTGTCAGAGGCAAATCAATGGCGTTTATTGGAGACTCGGTGGGGAGAAATCAACTCGAATCATTGATGTGCCTATTGGCTAATGTAAGAAAACTTAACCTTTCTGTCACTTTTCAAAAGATCAAATATAATATAGCTCGGTGGTTGTTCCCATTCTTGTTACTAGGTAGCAAGTCCGATAGATACACGCTATCAAGGAGAAGCAACAAGACGATGGCTCTACAAGGATTACGAGTTCATGGTGGCCCTCATATGGTCCCCCAGTTTGGTAAAACTCTCTCTCGGAGACCCCAAAATCTCTTCTGTTTTGGGCCTCCTAAACCTATACCTAGACGAGGCGGATGAGAAATGGGCAGCCCAGATTAAATTCTTCGACTACGTGATCATCTCATCCGGGCATTGGTTCTCCAGGCCACTAATATACCACGAAAAGGGTCAGATCATCGGTTGCCACAGTTGCAGAAATGAGAGCATCACTAATCTCACGATGTTTTACGGGTACAGGATGGCTATAAGGACAACATTCAGAACCCTTCTGAACCTTGAGGGTTTCAGAGGGGTCACATTTTTTAGAACCTTTTCGCCTACGCATTTCGGGGACGAGGATTGGGAGAAAGGCGGGAATTGCTCAGGTACGAGGCCGGATATGCAGCGAGAGATGAAGTTGGGGCCGAACATATTGGAGTTTTATTCGACACAATTGGACGAGTTTAGAGAAGCCGAAAGGGAAGGGAGGAATCGAGGGTTGAGATTTAAAATGTTGGATGTTACTCGGGCTATGGCGATGAGGCCGGATGGGCATCCGTACAGATATGGGCACCCGAGAGAGGAGAAAGAGAGAGTGGCTGATTGCTTGCACTGGTGCTTGCCTGGTCCTATTGATTTGTGGAATGAGCTTTTGCATCATATGTTGAAGACGGATGAAAATAATTAGAGAACAGATTAATTGCATAAAGATTTGTAAATTTCCGTATTTTGCTAGTAATAAACATTCCCCTATCCACACCACTCTCCAGTTCCATATTGCATCCACATTTTTATAATTTCTCAAAGGTACATAACGTCGAATTTCTGAAAAGAAAACACACTAACATATATCATCTGTTCAATTATTTCTCTTAACAGATGATATATGCTACCGAAAAATACCGGAAGAATTGGGAGGAAAAAAGAAAGACGAAAACTGCAGTTAATTTTTTTAAATTGAAAATGTGAAATTTATTATTACATGAACACCGGATAAGTAGAACATCAAAATTGGGGTCTCTAGGAAAAATAATATGCTTATTTGTATTATCCTATTACTATGGTCTCTTCACCCCCAAAGTTCATAAATTAAGGTTAATGAACTTCTTTATAATTCCCATCATCTCACCTCCCGGAAACCGCCCAAGACAGCCTCTAGCCGCCGCTATATCACTAAATTCGCACACAGAATCGCCACCAAAAGCTTGAAGCTCTTCACTTCTTTTTTCTCCTTCCGTTCCAAAATCATCGCCTAAATCCTCACCAGCTTTGACCATCGGCAGAGGAAATGGATCGAGCGAATTATCTAAAAC
>MKEJ01056847.1:0-15214 GCA_001753735.1 Embelia ribes
GTGCACAAGGGGCGATATACCACAGGATTGGGAGTCTATTGCCAAATGAAAATGAACGGCCCAGATATATGCAATTGTATATCTATGACACAGATCATGAACTTGATAATCGACTTCATGAAAATCTCAAAGATGAATTACAATAAAATTATCATATAATTTCTCTTTTGCCTCACAATTCTCACACAGAGCTAAATGCTCACTCACACTATTTTTTTTTCTTTCTATCTTCTTTTTGGTGTACCTTTACAAGCCCATATACAAACATATTTATGGCAAAAATTACCTTAATGTAAAATCTCCTCCAAGATCTTCAGTAGCCAAACATGACAATAGCAGCAACATTTTGACCTCTATGGTACAAAATTTTCCATGTCCTTCTCATAGCCGCTAGGAAAGAAAACAAAAAGGGAAAACGTGGCCTCAAAAAATAGAAAGAGCAAGAACGACAAATTTACATATAATCCAGTAAATAATAACAACAAATTTTTATTTTTGCAAAGTTTCCTAATATTATTATTATTTTTTTAAGAATAAATATCCCATACAAGTTTGAAAAACAAAAAAGTTTTTATCTCGGAAACGGTTCGTGAAAATGACGAGTTTTCTTATTCATTTCCTAAATAAAATATGCAGCAATAGCTTCCAGCTTAGATATACATACATACATACATACATATATAGATACAAATAAATATTAGCGCGCTAACTTTCCTATTTAAATCCCCCACCCCGCCATCACAACCAAATCTCTCTCTCTCTCCCTCCCTCTCTCTCTCCCATATTTTCTAATTCCGACTGAAGAGTTCGCCGTAGCTTTAAACTGAAACCCTAATTCGGTTATATGTTGTGTAATTTAAGCATCGTAATGGAATTCATATATATACATACATATATATATATATATGTTGTGTAATTTGAACATTGGAGTGGATAAGTTTAACTGTTTTTGTGCTTTTAATTAATATAGTCAAAACAGTGACCTATAGCAATGAATCACTTATTTATTGGGGAAAACCAAGATTAACGCACCTTATTTTGTTATAATTGACTTAGTTAGAGGTTGTTTTTCCAGATCAAGTTTTTGGATCTGATTTTTCTGAACTATTTTTGTGCTTTTGATTATTTTTTAGATGATAGGAGAAGACATAATCAAGTTAATATAGTGATGAATAACTATTTATCGATGAAAATCAAGATCAATGAAATTGCAACCTGACCTAATTTCGTTCTAATTGGCATAATTAGGTTTTTTATTTTTCATTTTTTCAGAATAGTGGTTTATGGGGAAAACATAATCAAGCAGCTACCACTACGGCAGCTACGGTCAAATAACTGTACTGATCACCCTTGCGGGTGTAACGATGAAGCACAGTTTTGAATCACAAAAATAGAATATAATATAAATAATTACAAAATTGTCCCTTAAATTTTTTATTGTTATATTCTGTTCTTGTCGGTCTCCACTCTAACCGGTAATTTAAACAGAAACCTAATTTGGTCCAATGTTCAATGTTGTGTAGTTGAGCATTGCGTGCTTTCGATTTCTCTATGATAATAAGAGAAAACATAATCAAGACAGAATAGTGATTCACAGTGATCGTTTATTTGTCAAGGAAAAGCAGGCTCAAGGAAGGCTCATCCGGATCTATTTCCTTCCAATTGGCATAATAATAATAATAATAATTTATTATAAATTATTATTATTATTATTATATTTTTTTGCAGATCAAGTGTTTGGAATTGGTTTATATGAACTGTTTTTGTGCTTTTGATTGTTCTGTACATGGTAGCAGAAGACGTACTCAAGTCAGAATCAGAATAGAGTTTTGTAGTGATGAATTGCTTATTTGTTGAGGAAAAGCAAAATCGACGAAGTTGCCTCAGACTTATCTTCATTCTAATCAGCATGGTTAGTGTTTTTTCAGGATAGTTTATAGGAAAGCGTTATCAAGAGTTTTTCGTAGATATTGGTGATGGCTCTACCACTACGACGTTGACGATGATTCTTAATCACGGTCCGCTCGCCCATGTACTTTAAAGTTAAACCTTAATTCGGTTATGTGTTGTGTAATTTGAGCATTGAAGTGATTTACGACTGTTTTTTTGCTTTTGATAGTTCTGTAGGAGATAGGAGAAAGCATAATCAAGTCCAATAGTGATTTACAGTGACGAATCCCTTATTTATTGAAGAATTGGCCCCGGACCTAATTTCGTTCTAAAAGGCGTATTAGTTTTTTCTTTTCAATCAAGTGTTTGGGTCTGATTTATTTGAATTGCGTTTGTGCTTTTGATTGTTCTATACATGATAGGAGAAAACATAATAAATTCAGAATAGTGACCTGCGGCTGTAGTCATAAATCACTTATTTATCGAGGTAAAGCAAGATCAACAAAAGTCTTCCCAAACCTAAGTTTCTTGTAATTGGTGTAATTAGGGCTTTTTTAGAATAGTGATCTATAAGATAAGCATAATCAAGAGTTCCCCATGGCTATTGGCAGAAACCCTAATTAGGTTCCATGTTGTGTACTTTTGAGCTCTCAAGTGGATAAGTGAAACTGTTTCATCCTATTGATTTTTCTTTAGATGTTAGAAGAAAACATAAAGTTAGAAAGGTGATTAACAGTGATGAATCTCTTATTTATTGAGGAGAAGCAATATCAACGAAGTCACCCTTGGACTTAATTTTACTCTAATTGGCATAATTAGGATTTCCGGGCGGAGTGTTTGGATCTGATTTATGTGTTTGTGTTGTTTGGCAGACACAATGATGCTATTGTAACCCTTTGATGAAGAAACTGGTGTCTGAATAGACTATACTAAGTTACATAGAAGGAAAAGCAAGCTGATGGCAGATTGGATGGCAAAAAATAATAAGTAAAAACAATCCCTAAATTTACTGCTTTAATGTTTCT
The DNA here is from genome assembly GCA_001753735.1 of Embelia ribes. Classification (NCBI taxonomy): domain Eukaryota; kingdom Viridiplantae; phylum Streptophyta; class Magnoliopsida; order Ericales; family Primulaceae; genus Embelia; species Embelia ribes. Next base: position 2,916 of record MKEJ01056847.1, read on the forward strand.
GGTTTCTCTTTTGGTGCAAATGTTTTGACTATGTTTATTAACATATTTGGGCATATTAACAACTTGGAATGGAAGTTGTGGTAGCTCATATATCTCAAAAGGACCAGGTAGCTCGTGGATCGAGATCAAAGTAATGTACAGAAGGTTTATTCCTTTTATAAGCTATGAATCTGGTGCGTTAAAGGTTATAATTTTCTTCTTATTACACGTTTATTTGGTTCTCTATCATTACGCATGTAAGATTTTACCATAACTTGAATCCATCGCATAGCTAGCTGAGCATGGTCACGTAGTTAATCATTACATCAGAGAGTTGCCTGATACTTCACTGTTAATTTCTTTATGATTTTAAAGTAGGTACTGTCAATTCTACATTTACCCTGTGACATATATATTTGAGTACAGCTGAAATAAATACAAGTCTCATGATTATAATCGAACACTTGAGACCTGGTCTTGTTCTTTTAAGAAATGCTAGGAAGGTCCATAAGCACTTTATTAGATTGCGTTGATCCTTCTGCATCAATCTATGCCTTGTACCTTTCTACTTTCTGGATCGAATACTTTAGCTCTTTCTGTATGTTCAACCTTGAAGGTGACATGACAATGTCTTTCCATACCGATCCGGATAGAAGAGCAGGATTTGGCTTATTGTAGAGCTCATAAATGGAGTTTGCTTCTTCATTCAACGTTCCAACCCTCTTCAAACAGTCTATTTCATCTGGATCGACCAGCAATGTTTTGTCTCTTTCCTTCCAGCCTATCATCTTTAAAATTAAAATGTTGCCGAGTCAGAATACTCAAAGAAGACTTGAATAAGCAACTTTTGAGTAAAATATTTTCATGTTGTTGGCAAGTGCGGCACAAATTATCTTTCCGTAGTGCATATGTCCTGAATAGACCTTATTCTAGCTGTGTGGTTTCAAAATCGAAAACTTGGACTATGGCATGAATTTGAATAAAATGGAAAGCAAGAGTTAAAGAAAATGTTAATAAGAAAATATCCATTTTGAGAGAGCGTTAGAATGGGAGTTCCAGTGAATGGGATCAAAGGAATTTGATAGTATGAAAGCATGGAGGTACACAAAAGTAAGAAATGCTAATCCTACTCAAGTGAGCATTACAAAATTTAATGCATCCTATTCCATTGTTTTTTTGTTTTTTTATCAAATGTTGCCTACTGATATTTTGAGCTTTCAATGCTTATCTTCTTCTTCTTATATTTTTGTTTTTGTTCGAACTACCATGTTTCAGGATACTGAAGAAAATGGAGGGTAGAGATCTGTACCATGGGTGGGCCCTCAAGAGCATTGGTACAGTAAAGCCTGGCATTGTCTACTAGATGGCAGTATGTTGTGAATGCATTTGCAAATCTTTTGTGCGACTTTAACTGTGATTTCACCCTCACAGCTCTTCTGCATTTGATAGCTCTCCTGCAAAAACTTAACACAATCAAATCTGGGCTCCAACACATTTTGTCCTCTTCTCTCGTGACAATATCAAGAGCTAAAAATTGCAACTGCAAGCACTTAGATGATAAATTTCAACTTGTGAAACGGTTTCTCAATGCGCCCCAGAAGAAACAGTAAATATGAAAACCGAGACAGGTTATTTTGCTTCCATATGGAATTTCTGTATTCTGTAATCATCCTCTTATGTTTTTTCTTTTCAGCTTTGATTAATGGATCCCAAAAACATTGTTTTGAAGAAACTATTTCAAGGGAGTTATTTGATTTTTCTTCAAATTAGAGAACACAAATCGACTTATACTCTTTGTGAGAAACTATTTGAGAGAAAGTTATGCACTAGAGAACTCCTCTTGTCAAAAGTTTTGATTTCTTTCTTGAAAATTCAATTTTCAAAATTTATTTGAATTGAATTATAGTCTCTCAAGGTCATTATTCGTTTGTAAACTAGTGTTCTCGCAGTCCATTTGCACACATGTTCCGTATCTCTGACTAAATTGATCTTAATGCAGAAAATCTGAAGTACCTTATGCCTCTGATGACTGCTAAATAAGCATCACACACAACTCCAACCAGCTCTATCCTGTAAGGCCTTCTCCTCTTGTTTCCATCTTGTTTTCTCTCTTCTTCAAGTTGTTCCCAATAATTTTCAGTCACACTTCCATCTTCACCCACCTTGTAACCAGCTCCCATACGGTATCTACGACGATGAACATTCCTAGCCATGGTTATTGTCTGCATGACGAATGGGACCCATGAGAGGGTCCCATCCATGATCACATCTCTTCCTTCATTAAGTGCTGTTACCAGTAGGGATGATGCTGCATCTGTCGATGATTGATGCACCTGTTTAGATCATTCGGTGTGATTTTTTCATAGCTATATTGTGAGATTTAAATTATTCAAACTTTTTAGAAAATTTCACTATTTATATGCAATAAGAGTAAAACTGATTACTAATTCAGCTGTTTGAATCATATCATGATGGCCTCTAGAGCTGAGTGCTTTGTAGATCACATCCGACTCTTTGAAGGCGTCCGCTTCTATTATCACTGCATTCCCCGCTGCTCCTGCCCAGAATGGCCTGTACACATATTTCAGGTAATAAAATCCATTTTTATATTGTTATTATTGTCTTTTGTCTTAAGAAAAAGTTCTCTACATTCGTTCTTGTATTAAAGAAAACTTCGTTTGTAGAAATATGTCAAAATCTAATTATATTAGAAAAATAGGTGAGAGATGTCACTCATTCAAGGGATAAGAACCCATTTGAGAACCCATGGAGGGATAAGTATTTTCGGGGAATTTTTCCAAAACACTGAGGACACTCATTTGAGAAGTATTTTCCGTAATAAGTATTTTGATATGGAACATCTACTAGGACAATTTATCCTGAAATTTGATTTTCTGGGGGTCAATTTTAATTGAATATGAACAGATAAAATTCGATCTGTTCATCATTTTGCTACCAAATAACAGATGTAAATGCAAATCCAATACAAACGTTTTAAAGGGTGTGGCGAAAAGTCTTGGAATCTGTTATCTTATTTCGTGTGTAAATATAATACTTACTCTTTGAGAATGTCCTTAAGTACTGTACTCTTGCCAGCTCCCATCCCACCACCCATGAGGAGAAGAACGGGACTCCTATCTTTGTGGTCCACCGGAGCCATAACATCTGTGCATTCCGAGTCATCCGCCTGTGCAAGCCCAATCGCCTTCATCTCCTCCAACAGGTTCGTGAATACTCTTGCCACCTTCAGGTTTTTCGTCAACCTCTCGAATCTTTGTTCTCTATTTCAACAAATTGAACATATGTGATAAAATAGAGAATTGCATTTTCAAAAATAGCAAAACTAATATATGCTTTGTGTTTTGCTTTAGAAGTATTTCAATTTCGGGTGGGCCAGTGTGCCATTACTTTTCAAAGCTATCATATGAACTATAGCCAATAATTGAAAATCTGCACCATCATGCATGAGGCATTCATATTCCTAGCCATTGGTTTATTCACATGAACAGTTCGGTTTAAAGTAGAAATAAGAGCAAGTACAAATCTCACCTAGTTGCTGCCATGACAATGCGTTTGAACTTCGTTTTTGGCTCATAATCAGTAGCCAATACCTGGTAATTGCATTGATCATTGTTTCAGCATAGTTGTTTGATCTTTAGTACCAATTAGCTAGAATTATCTGCACAAGGGCTGTAATTTTTAAGAAGAAAATTGTACCTGACTGATGACATGATGTGCTTGGTCCCAATGAAATGCAAAGTAGCTAAGAGTACACCTCTCAAATTCTTCCACAAGCTTTATGAATAATGAGTCTGCATTTGGTTCCTCTGCAAAGAATGAGTATATGTTGTCCTCACACCCTTCAGATTGTGTGATATAATCTGAAGCTAACTTGCATAAGTGTGGGCATTCTGTTCGATCTGTAAAACCCATTTGCCTTGCTGCATCCACAGAGAGACAGAGAGAGATGGAGTTTTAAACGCGATATATTTTTAGTGAACTTTCATACAAAATGACGTTGGGAGTCAATGGCTCATTGTTAAGGTGAAACCTCACAAATGCCTACACAGTCATAGAAATTATGTCACTTCTGTAATGTAGTTTCTGTATAGCCTATAGGCTTTATGTTTCAATATCATTTTGAATAAAAACGAACAATGTTAACAATGTTTTGGCTCTACATGATTACCATAATGTCACGATCACTTCATTTTATCAGTATCCTCTTTACCGTGATTCTGTTTCAATTGATAAGAACAAATATATGGACACAAAGATTTCATGCAACATTCTCATTAGCATGTGTGTAATAACTGTTGGATTCATTGAAAAAGAAAACTGCACTAAATGCATGATATGAAAATGCCATCGTTTCATTATCGACTCATCATGTTAGATCTTTCGTGCTGGATTTGGACTAGGATTTTGGTTTACAATAAGATGGGTACATAATTAAAGAATCAGATAGATTTTCATACAAAATTAAGTGGTTGTGTTTAGGAAAAGGGATCACAGAAATTTACCTACATAATGAACAAACCTTTCTAGCTTAAGGACATGGCCGGCATCTGAGATTTTCATATGAGGGGCATATTTTTGAATTCTTGTCTTTTTTAGTCGAAAATTAATTGCCGCTGCAATGATCAATCCGATAGACGAGGCTACAACGATCTGAGTGTAGGTTGGTTTCCCATTGCTTCCCATGTAATCTAGAGAGAAAATTTGAAAGAGATTAGGAAATACAATTCATATATTGGTAATGCATGTAAAGATGTTTTAAGAAGATTTATTTACCTTTCTGCATGCTTTGTGTGAGGGCTTTTAGAGGATTAACTTTCTGCATGCCTTGAGTTATACATACAAGAAGTAAATTATATGGTAATTTTGCTCCTGATTTGAGATTTGCTTTTGATAATCAGGATCAAAATTTTTCTCAATGTGATAAATGTTGTTGCATCTGCAGGTAAATAGTCATGTTTGTTTTGGGTCCTTATTTTAACTTGATGTGTGGCGTTTGTTGGTTTCATTTTAATTAATTTACTTGTTAGCCCTCTTCTTAAAATAGGATGTTAGAATATGACCACTGGAACTATTAATAGAAGAGTAATTCCTGTAGTTTTGATCTGCTTTTGTTTGTGTAGAATTTTGAGTGGAAAGGTTATAGAATTAAATGAAACTCTTTTATTGGTTAGTTTCGTTTTTATTGCGATCAAATTCCGAATTGGGCCACATCGTTATTCACAAAAATTCTATAAAATTATATAGGGTGCCTGTAAATAGTAAGTATTTATGCCTTCAAAAGTATTAATCATTTATGTCATTTATTTATTATCCTTTACCAACCATAATACCTTAATACTAACAATCTTTTGCAATGGCAAAATTAACTTATCGTTTAGGTCCCAGTTAAGCATATATCCTTTTCTTAGCATCCTACTAGATCTCATTTTCAATAACATTTTTATTTATGGTAAATTACACTGTCTCTTTAAGGTTTTTAACAATTTTAGAAGCCTAAGGTTTCTGAAATTATGATACCCCTATAAACCTTATATGTTCATTGCATTTTACCCCTAATTTTTTTAGGACAAAGTGAAAGTGAGCTTAAATGTGCTAAATTGCCCTTAAATTACCAAAATACCCCTCAATTTTCATTCTCTAATTTTTAATTTCTCAAACAATAGATTGCACTTTAGAATGCTATTATTTCTCTATTTTTCAAAATTATTAACTTGAAAATGATCAAAACAGGGCAAAAAAAAAGTGAGTTGTAACTTCATCTTTCCAAATATAAGTCAATCTTGTTAGGGGATACAAATGAACTGGAACAAACTTGAACTCGACTCATCAAATATTTTATACAATTGGCCCACTTAATTGGCGAATTGGTATGGGCATAAATTCAATTAATTCACCAACTGCCTTGGTGAATTTAAATAACTCAGAGAGAGATTGTGGCTCTGCAAAAGGCCAAAGTTTAAGCAAAACAAATACAAAAATCTCCTCTTCATACGTACACGCACATATGTGCCCAAAACGACTTATTAAATTGGCATGCGTGTAAATTCAATTAATTGGCCAATTCATTTGGTGAATTGTATAAAAAAAAAAAATTAATTTGTCATATGTGTTGGCGAAATATGGTTCAAAAAAATTAATATTAGTTCATCATTAGAGTTGGTGGATTGCTTATAATATTTTGAATAATTCGCCATACCAAATGACGAATTATACGAGATGCATTATATACGTAATTACGTAGACAATTGGACTGATTATTGTCAAAATTACCCTTGGTAGTTTCTCTTATTTGTTTATTGAAAAGTGTAAATTCATCAAAAAGATGTGACAAAATAAGTATAGAAAAAATGGCTTCACAATTAATTTATGCTAAGAGGGAGGAGAGATAAATCGGCTAGATGAGAAGGTTAAAGTAGAGGGAAAGAGTTAAGTATTAGAATGAATGAACCGTGGTTAATTTAAATTGATCACAATTATTTTGTGAGCAGTATTGTGCCACGTGGCGCAAATATATTTGTGCCACCTAAGACCGGATTTAACTACAGGATAATAAAACTGGATTGAATTCAAGTATATTATAAAACATTGAATTAGTTTTTTCTGTTTTCGCGCGACCGTTTCCTTCGCGGACAAATCTCTCTCCGGAAAAGAGACGAGAGAGATTGAGAGAGAGACAGAGAGGGAGGGAGGGAGAGATGGAGATATCCCACCCGAGCTCATCGTTCTCGTCGAGCAGAGGCGACTCGCTGGATTTCGAGACGGAGCTGACTCTCAGCGACCGGCTCAAAGCCTTCAAGTCCTCGCAGTTCGACCCCGAGGGCTATGTCACCAACAAATGCCGCGCCATGAGCGAGAAGGTTCATTTCCTAGCTCTCTCATAAACGCATCTATCGAATTAATAAACAATATAATGCGTCTCCCTGAACTGTTTAATCTTTCGGATGAGATGACCATTTAACAGTATGTACATAGGATTGTTTCTGATATTTTGTTCTTCAATGTGAGGTTATTATCTAGACAGACGCATCTGAGCTGTTCATCTTCATGATACTGAAGATGAATATCTCCAATGAGTCATTAGCTCGAATCCCATATCCTAAATTATAGGGATTAAATCCAAGAGAGTTGCTACACCTCCGAACACTATTCAATTTTATACTAGTAATAAATAGGGGGTTTGTTACATTGCTTCCCTTGAATTAGAGTAATAGTTTATCATCAGTGTATCTAATTTTAAGTTTAGGGGTCTGGTATAGGTATTCTCCTTATATAAGCATCTTTTTAGAGTTTGAGTTTTAGGGAACAAAATTCAGTTGAAAATAGTTAATTTTGTAAGAATGCCCTTATTGATGTTCGTGCCTCTTTTTGAATTAGGATTTTCTAAGGGCATGGAAGTATGAGAAAGCAACGACGGATCAATGGGGTGAATAAGGGCCACAATCCTGCAATTTTAAAATCCGAATATATTTCTGAATTAGAAGGTTTTAGTTGGTTGGATACAGATGCTTTCACAAATTTAAAGAAGTTGGGGCATTGCTTAAGGTTGTAATCACTTTTTGGTGATCTGACCTAAACAAAAAAGCAAGAAGAATTAAGTTGGATAATACCTTCTTTTTTCATAGCTTCAAAAAGGTCAACTCGTTTATTTAAAAGTTACAGCCAAATAAACACTAATTTTGTTTTCTGATAATTACATGTTTCTCAACAAATCAGCTGCTCTCCTCCACATCTTGTGTTTAATTGAATGATTTGAAGTTACTTTTTGTGTTGATTTGTAAGTTTGTAAGTTAACAGGAGAAGTAGCTTAACTTTGCAATCACTTTTGGGTGGTCTGTTTCTAAAAAAGCTAGAAATTTAAGTCGGTCAATACCTGCTTTTTCCACATCTTTGGAAAAGTCAGCTCATGTGTTTAAGAATTGTAGCCAAAGTGACAAATAGTAATCTTGTTTCCTGACAATTACATTTTATCTGAACAACTCGGCTGCTCTCCTCCGTCATGTAGTGCCCGCACCTTGCTGTTACTGTGAGAAAGAAAATTAAATGAATATGAAGTTATTTTCCGTGTTTCGATTCATAAGTTTGCAAGGTAACATGAAGTAGACTAACTCTCTAACATCATTTTTAGTAGAGTCTGTTGAAATCACTTTGATTTCAGTTTGGACAAGGCAATTCCTTCCATAAGGTCGATGAACTGATGGAGGGAATAACAAAAAATCAATCTATTTATAATGCTATTAGTTGGATATTTTGTAAACCACTGAATATAAAGCTTAAATGAATTTTCACTTTTTTTGCAGGAGATTAGGCACTTGTGCTCTTACCTTGTGGATTTGAAGAAAGCATCTGCAGAGGAGATGCGCAAAAGCGTCTACGCTAATTATGGCGCTTTTATACGGTGAGTAAAAGCAACTGAAAAGTCTTAGGTATTTTGTTGCTTTTGAGTTTACCTTTCAGTATGCTTGTTTTGCGAATAATGCTTTGTTAAAACTATAGTTTTCTGGTTCATATGAAATCTGACAAGTGTAATTTCATTGCCTCTTTAGTATTTTAACAAATCATGGATCAACCATACATAGGCTGTGCTTCAAATTTCAATTAATGATTTGAAAAATGTTGTCATATCCTTGATAACACTATTAACTTCTAGTCTAGATCAGCATTTGTACAAGAAGTTTAAGGTTTTACAACATTACCTTCAAACGTACATCAAGCACAAGATATAGCCAAGTAGGTGTTTGTACAGTTTCTTGCTGATATCCTATACTCTTTGAATATGCAGTACATCTAGAGAGATTTCTGATCTTGAAGGTCAGCTCCTTTCTTTAAGAAACCTAATGACATCTCAGGCAACTCTTGTACACGGTCTATCGGAAGGAGTTCGTCTCCAATCCCTTGCTGCTCATGGCTCGATGAAAGAGGATTCATTCGATTTTGAAGATAGAGAACAGTCTGATACTGAGAAATGGCTTGCACAGTTTCTAGAAAACCTGGAAGTGTTAATCGCGGAGAGGAGGGTCGATGAGGTGTTGTCCGCCCTGGACGAGGGCGAGCATGTGGCGAAGGAGGCCCGGCGCAACAAAACTCTGAGCTCATCGATGGTTTCGAAATTGAAAGAAACGATAACGGAGCGTAGGCAGAGGCTAGCCGACTCCCTTGCGGAGGCTGCTTGCCACCCTTCGACGAGAAGCTCCGAACTCCGTGCAGCCGTGAAGGCTCTCAAAGAGCTCGGCGATGGACCCCGCTCCCACAGCTTGTTAATTAAATCCCACCAGCAGAAGCTGCAATACAATATGCGGGCGATGCACCCGTCGAGCACTTCGGATGGTGGGTCCTACACGGTCGCTCTCGGACAGCTTGTGTTCTCAACCATTGCCCAGGCGTCCAGTGATTCTCGAGCGGCTTTTGGGAAAGAAACTGCTTACACCTCTGAGCTTGTGACTTGGGCAGTGAAGCAAGCTGAGGATTTTGCACATTTAGTGAAGAGGCATGTTCTTGCTCCAGCTTCGGCTGGGGGGAGTTTGGGGATTGTGACCGAGTGTGTCCGGATATGCTTGGGTCATTGTTCCGTGTTGGAATCCAGTGGGTTGGCTCTTTCTCCGGTTTTGATGAGGCTGTTTCGGCCTTACGTGGAACAAGCGTTGAACTCGTATCTAAGGCGTATTGAACAGAGCACTGCCGCATTTGCGGCTGCCGATGATTGGTCTCTAGTTTATCCATCAGTTTCCGGGCGGTTTATGAGTACGGGTAGCATGATCAATTCGCAACAAAAGCTTTCTAGGAGTGCTCATAGATTTAACGAAATGGCTCAGGTAATTGGCTACATTAATATCTTTCACATGCTTCTAGAGTGAGTCTTAATTTCTTTTTTTCATTTTACACCAAATGTACGATGTTCTTCAGGATCTCTGCACGGATGTGGGCGCTCTAGAGACCTTGCAGTTATCTGACCAAGCTTTAGAAGGTCTGATACAGGCTTTCAATGCATACGTAAACATGCTCATTAGCGCAATGTCCGGTTCAATCGAGACCGACAATATGGAAGGATCTGTGAGTAGCATAGTTAGTATAGCCGAGACTGAAGAGCAACAGATAGCGCTTCTAGCAAATGCCGTACTACTGGCTGAGGAGTTACTCCCACGGGCCGTTACTAAGCTCTATTCCTCTAAACAACCAAGAACCACGGATACACAAAACCGGGGACCAGAGCAAAGGGAGTTAAAGAAAAGGCTTCAGAGACTCGTTGAGCAATTGAGGGATAGCTTTTGTAGGCAACATGCTCTGGAGCTTATTTTTACGGAAGATGGCGGTGTTCGTTTGAGCGCTGATATATATCTAAGCATGGACAAAGTTGCGGATGAGCCCGAGTGGTTTCCTTCTCTAGTATATCAGGTACTTCTGAGTTCCAAAGACTGGTAAATTAGTTAGTATCGGTGTCTTCTGGTAGGTTGCAATTTTCATTCATAAGTGAAGACCTTGAAGGAAAGGTGAAAATTATTTGCAAACAAGTAAACTCTTACATAAATTCTGAAAAAAACTTTCATGTCGATACTGCATTGGATAATGCAAAGCCAGGTGGTCCATTAATCGTGTTGCGGCCCAATGATGACACATACTTTTTTTTATATTCTTATTCAAGAGTTCTTTTTTTGACATAAAAGGCAGGCCTTCATTGCTTGAGATAAAACAGGAGTACAATAAACTATCAGTCTATGATGGGAACATGACTAACATTCTTAATCCCATACTTATCATTACATAAAAAATCTGACAAAAAGTCAGCACAGAATGGAATATAGTATCATCACGTACAAAAACTGTGTATTTTTGCAAAACTTTCTGCTACTCCGTTACCGTCTTGATACACGTGACTTATTACGACAAAAATGAAGGCTTAGACTGACAGACAACCTCAAGGGACATAACACAGCGTTGCTGCTTTTATTAGCTACCATTGTCGTTCTTGATGTGGGATGGCTTAAAGGAAACACATGAATAATGGAAGACAATAAATAAATAAAACAAGAAATTCCAATACTCTTCTCCAAACTCTCAATCTTTATTCATAAACCACACTGAATGAAAACAAATAAATATGACCTACATATAGCCCAAGAGAATAATATAATATGGGAACTAAATCTTTCTAGAAAATTTTCAAGAGAAAATCAAATCAAATCTCAAATTACATAAAAAACTATTCCTTAAATTAAATAAAAACATTAAAATAACTCAATATATTGTTTCCTAATATGCATTAGTCATATTGATACAAAGCACCCATATGATGTTGCTTTTGGGCACGACGCTCATTCTGTTGAAAAATTCTTTCATATGCTTACTAATGATCGACCAATTTCTTACGCAGGAACTTTTCATGAAATTGACTCAAATTGCAAACATTGCTTCGGAAATATTTGTAGGGAGAGAGAGGTTTGCAATCGTGCTACTGATGAGGCTTACTGAGACCATAATCTTGTGGCTTTCGGAGGACCCGAGCTTTTGGGAAGAAATTGAAGCAGGCCACATACCTCTAGGCCGTTTTGGTCTTCAACAGGTTCATTTGTCTTGTTTGCTAATTGTTTCACGTCGTTTATACCTTGACCTAGCATGTGTCTTACAATGAGCTAGCTTCATACTCGCAATAATTCCATTTATAGGAAGTATATAAGTTTTTTACATGGTATTACAGAGGGATATTGGGCCAGGTTACTAGTTTTTACTTGGAAATAATTTAGATGTTGTACTTTGTATTAATTGGTTTTTGCAGTTTTATTTGGATATGGAGTTTGTGATACTCTTTGCTTCACAAGGCCGATACCTATCTCGGAAACTTACTCAAGTTACTAAAGCCATTATAGAAAGAGCTATCCAATCAGTTGCTGCAGCTGGATTAGATCCTTACAGGTATGCCTAGTCGTATGTTCATGGCTTCTTTATAGTGATTACATGTCTGTATATACAAGGGTGTATAGAAGCCGGTTTCTCAGTGGATAGCTTGCAAACTTACAGTAGAAGCAAAAATTATCTGAGATCATCGTATCAAGCCTTAGCTTAGCTCATGACACATGACACAAGAGAGTGGATTATACATGTGCACCGTAATCACTACGAGCATGGTTGTCAATCTCTTACGAGACACGGAATGATCATACGATACAATATGACTCAGAAGGTTTCGGTGTGTATCGTAGCTCTGTCTCTATTTTGACTAAATATCGGTCAATGCACGTCTGTCTCTTATGATAAGAGACGTATCGTGTATCAGATATGTATCACCAATATATATATACTTAGCTTTA
>MKEJ01056863.1:0-22131 GCA_001753735.1 Embelia ribes
AATATCAATCAGATTCGAGATTAAACACGAAGCCTTTTGAATCGGGTATTCTTCAACAAAATTCAATTTGATTCGCAACAAGCTATCGAAGCTGCAGATCAAGCGTATCAAGATCAAAGTTCATCATTCAACAACGCGAAGAACACGAAGAACATCAATTAGATTTAAGATCAAGCGCAAAACCCTTGAATCAAACGTTCTCCATCAAAATTCAGTTTGATCTGCAATAAGCTATCGGAGCCACAGATCAAACATGAAATGAGAAGAATCAAAGAATTAAATTTCTTATATTTAGAAATTATCAGAAAATTGTACTCAAACTAAATTCAAATCAATAAAATTATTTGTTCTTGATTATTTAGACTCAAATTTTGTAGGTTAAACATTGCTAAATAGATATTTGAAACTCGAGTCAAATACTTCTCACTGTACTTAATTTTGATGTTCCTAACTCGAGATATAACACTTTTCGTGAAGTGGTGCATCATAGGTTTTACCATTTGAACGGTGTCAGTGGTACACAACGGGTTGCAATTGTGCTTTGCTTAGGGCTGCGTGCTAAGCCCATTTAGGGTATTTTTATCACTTTTTAGCCAGATTTTATGCTCATATAATTGCCACTAATGTGGGTTGTCTATAAAGGCACTTATGCCTCCTTTGTGATACACAGTTTCTCTCATTATAATTCTATTCTCTGAATTTTAGTTTCTAATTTAGGAGCAGAAGTAGAATATTTTCTATTTTCAAGATTTATTTCAAAAGCCAAGGCCAAGGTTCTCCTTTTGCTATTTCATCCTCTTTAATTTGTGAGTATTTCTATTCTAACACTTTTGTTTGATCTCTAAATTAAGTCTTTAAATTTACATGTTTTTTTAGTTTGCAAGATTTAATAATTTCATGATCATTTGTGTCTGTTTAGTCTAGAATTGCAATATTTAATTTGAAGTTTGAACCTTTCTTGCATATTCTGAGTTTCTTAGTGTATTACTTCCTCTTTTCCTTATTTTTGCCATCCCCTATATGAAGGTTATGTCTTAAATGCTTAATATATTGTTTATGCTTTTCCTTTTGTAATTGTGAGTAGCTAGACTTTTTAGGCATGTCTTTAGGGTGATAATGACGACATAAGTCAGCTCTTGGCCTTACATACTAATAAGGGCTATTACAACTTTGAGGTAGTGATTTACTAGGTTAGACAATGTTTTTAAATATGTTTGTCTATAGTAAATTAGGTTTTCAACAAATGATTGGGATATTCCACGTGTGCAAGTCTTTCAAACTCCACAGGTGTAAGTATAAGCATGTTACAATAACACTTCCAAAATTTTTTAGTCGATTTATGAACTTAGTAATTATTTTTAACAAAAAACTTAATTAGTAAATTCAGAATCCAAACTAAGTAAGGGATGATAAATTAAATTCACGTGTCCGAGTCACACTAGGAACAAATCGTCTATTATTATTACTTTTATTACAGTTCAGACATAGTACACACTTCACTCCAGCTGATTTTAGGTTTAGTTTTCGTTCTTTGACTTTGTCTTCCTTGGGACTCATATTTGCTAGAAATGCAGAGAAAATTTTCTTCTCATACATAAGAGTTCTCAAGTTCGATAATCTATTATTTGCCGTTAAAACTATAACTAATATTGCAGCATAATTTGATCCGTTAGAATTTTTGCGCGCTGTGGGCGTGCACTTCTCTAAGAAGATCCATTGGATGTTTTCTATTTGACAATTTTATGAGACTTAATAATTTTTCTTTTGTTTTCCTTTCCTTTTTTTAGTTTCGAAAAAAGCATTTAAAAAAAAATGAAGTTTTACGGGTCTAGCACTGATAGTACTCTTCCGGGTAATTTCAATAGCCTACATGTAAATGTCGTCAATGCATAGATTGTCTCGAAATACCTAATGAGATGACTGAGATGAGTAATATCGTTGTCTATTCCTAAACTCGATGACTAATCATCCTTATATAATGCGTACACCTATGAGTAGGAAGCTCAACAGCATGTTTCATGGGAAAACGAGTCGTACTCGTCTCAATTGGTTTCGAACATAATGATTTTCCACACTAACTTCAAGCCACAATTCCTATTTCCAACAACAACGAGCCATCTTCTATAGCTATACAGACTTGTCTCTAATAGAGAGTCAAGTTCATGATGATCAATTTGCTAAAATGATAGGCCACCTTGCGGATCAAGAGAAGAAAATGGTGAGAGTGTCAGCTGAATTATTTGGGACGGTTAAGAGACTTGAGCCAGAGGATCATTCCGTATTGTCCTCTCCGAGTGATCAAAACTCACCTGAATCATATACCATCCCCACTGACTTAGACCTTTACACCAAGCCTCAAGTTCTTCTATTTGATAAGATTAATGACCTATTGAAGTGACAGGTCTATGAAGATTCTCTTCTTTCTCCATCACGAGCCATTCTGATACCTACCGATGAATGATTTGCCTTATCGTCGACCACTACTGATAGTTGTACCAAAATTTCATTGAAAACACTGGGGATGTGCCTCAGTATATGCCATTCGAACTGTGAGGTGATGACTAGAATAGAAGAATCAGAGAAGTGCAACCTCACCTTCCAAATGATCTTTGACTCATTTTTGAACGGTACATAATTCTGATCGAGTGAACCTTTTGTGCTTATTTCTGTTGGGTTCATGGTTTTAAACCATGTAAAATCCATGTGTTTTATGGGTTTTCAACTCATAAAAGGAACCATTTTTGAGCCAAAATTTAGATGGGCTCCACTTAATATTTATTGGAATTCTCGGGTGGAAATCGAAGCCGAACATGTAGGCTTCTAGAAAGCATATTTATATTTCTAAACCCATGAACGGTGTAAGTGTAAATTCCCCTCAAAGTGGTTGGTTCGATAGAGGAAGTGAGAATTATCCCACATCAATTGGGAATGAAACTTGAACTTGTTTATCAGTAAGTTTATGTTTTTAAGAGGTATAATCTAGTGTGACACATGTACATATACGGAGAAATGGGTTCATCCACACTCGCACCGTGTGTGCACTGCGAGTGCGAGATTATGAATCATGAGTGTGTCTGGTGTGGGTGTAAGTATAGCGGGTTGTGGTGCATTGTGAACACGAACCGAGAACTGGTTAGAAGTGGTTCTATTAAACCGGCTAGGCTGGTCGACCGGTGGCCAGCTCAAGCTCCAGCGACAAGTGGCGGTAGGCCTGCGGGCTGGTATTGGTGAGTGATCGCCTAGGTTCATGGTTGAAAGGAAATTCTATTTTTGGTTTTTCAATTTTTGCTCCAAAATGAAAAGTTAGTTTGCACCAAATTAGTTTTCCCTCCAAATGTTTTTCCATCAAAACCCAACTCTTGTGTCTTTCAATTAATTGCAGTGTAACCCCAACATTTGTTACTCTTACAGTTGCACACTTTGAATGATAATTGTGACCTTTCCGAATAATCACTTGACTTCTGTAAATAGATGGCACTTGTTACGCCCCGGATCCCACATAACTCCAAACGCGATCTAAATGCAATACTACGTCACAGTAATACAACAAAATTGCAATTTTTCACTGTAAATTTGTTTCAAATTAAACGCTTATGTACGTAAGGGAGTTCATACAGAAAACAATTATAATAGCCTAAAAATCCACAACCAGTTGATTGATATAGAATATATGTTGGCTGATTTGGTCAGTGAGATATTCTAAGTGTGACACGTGTCTTAACGTGTGGCGAAATCCTGGAATTTCAACACTTGTTGCTTATATGACAAGCTGGGGAAATCAGTCGACTGATTTAAGGCTAAAATAAGAAAATGACAAGTGACAGCTCCCTGGCCGTGAGCTTTATCCCAAAAATACTATAAATATTGACCTACCCAACCATTTCAGCATGTGTGCGTGTGAGTATACCTGTGTGTGAGAGAGTGAAGTATGAGTAAGAGAGAGTGAGGAAGAGAGAAAAAGATAGAACCAAAGCCAAGCCTCAGCCACTCAATGTGCTAATTGGGTCAAACCAATCTTAGAAGCTAGCACGATGACGTAGTTAATAGAGACATCACCTTGGAGGTAAGGCTCTTGCCATGACCCTTATGAGTTACGTTTTAGGCTGACACAGGGCAGACCAGTTAACTGATTTGTCTCATCAGTCGATTGATTTTGTCAGAAAGCTTGGTAATTAAGTAGAATGTGTATGTGTTTCCAGTTTTGAGCCATATAAACACTAAGATGTAAAGGTGCGGTGACAATGATGATGAGACTGCCCCCAGATGTAAGCAATGTGACCTACTTCGACGACCCTCTTGAAGTGGTAGAGGTACGATTAAGATATTTTCCGGGCAAATTTAACGGCCTTTAAGATTTTGGCTAAACCTTATCCTTTTACGGTTTTCTTCATACATGCATGATGAATCATATTGAGACATGTAGAGTAGGAATGCATATGCCCTATATCTGGATCATAACGAATTTAAGGCAATGTTGTTGTAATATAATAAGGTCCATTGAGAAAAGTGAGTAAGGTAGTTGAATCAATGTAAAGTTGTTAAGTGCTTCAGAGTCTGTAGACGTGTTGACGGATAAGAAGGGACGAAATAAGAGAATGATACGATGTAGTATTAATAACAAGACATAATATTAGGGACGTGATTTAAATACCATGACCTACCAATGATAGATTAAACTACAAGGCTTAGGACTTGTAGACCTATCGGTAGACGAGAAAAGACGAGTGAAGAGGTCCATGTGATATAATACCCCGAGGTTCTATAGCAACCCAGAGTACATCACTACCAAATATCCAGAATAATATAACCATGCAAACTGCTGAATACATGGTATAAATCTCCAAATACAACATAAAGTCTTAACTTGATCTTATTAGCATGTTTTATGGTTGTACAATAAATAATATTGGAATTTAAAATATTCTAGCCAATGGTTTACAAAAGTCTAAATAAAGTACAAAATGGTTTGAAATCAATGATATATCATTAAGTGAGCTTCGACCTATCCTATCTCAAACTTCTTAATTCCTAGTTCCTGGTTCTGTTTGGCATTTTCATGCAAAAAGATAGTAGAAATACTAACAAAGTAGGCGCGAGTCAAAATAATTTCCAATTTATTGAAAGAATGACAAATATATATACACAATACTATCATAACAGGTATGTAATACATGTTATCTCATCTATTATAATAGGAAAACATATGCGTTCTTACTCCTAACATGATATCTCACTAATGAAGTAACAACGTAATGTAATACACATGCCTCTCGGGCACAAAATAGATATTTCGTCTGAATATCCCACTAATGTATAAAATAAAATACATCCCGTAAGCTTTTGAAATAATACAATACAAGATCAGGTTACTACATCAAAATATATAATCCAAAAATACATCGTCCAAAAAGGAAATATATATAATGATCAACCACCCTTAATGGTGCAGCTCACTGACCTCAACACCTGTAGTATAAGTGTCTACAAAAATAGAAAATGATGTGTACGAGTTAGTCTCCAAAATAAGATGATACGTAGGATACTGGCCAATGCCTGCAAGTGCAATATCTATGCTACAAGAATATAATAAAATACAATGCAATATCAATGCAATGCAAACCCAGATGAATTCATATATGTACTCACATACGCACCCACAAGGACTCACAAACCCACCACTCACTATGAAATTTGGGACAAATATCTCTCACTGTTTGTATAAAAATCATAGATGTACCTCGTAGAACCCATGGTATAATTTGTCACCCACAATACCTACTGTAGGCAGATTATAATTTATCCTTAATCAAAATTTTCAACTTTAACGGTAGGACATCAAACTCTTTTTTTATTTTTTCCTATTATATGAAAAATCGACACAACCCCCCAAAACAAAATATAAAATAACTCAAAATCCACCATGTAATGCAACTCATGCAAAAATATTCATTTCAATATTTCATTTCATTTTCTTACAAAAACTCACTTTTCTTACAAATCTCACTTTTTAAAAATTTTATTTTCAAAACTCATATTTCACATAAACATATTCATATTATGCTAAATGCTCACAAATATTAAATAATAAATCTCGAATATAATTCTAGATTAAATCCTACATAATCATATTATGTCTTGCAGCTATTAAATAAATACATTTCCATGTATATTTCATATAATCTCACATAAATATATCATATCTCACAACCATGAAATACATACGTCTACATGTATATTTCATGTAATCTCACATAAGCATATCATATCTCACAACCATGAAATTAAATACCTCCCTATATAATTTCACATAATTTCCACATAAAACACATCACATCTTACTATCATGAATTTAAATACGTCTCTATATAATTTCATATAACTCCCACATAAAAAACATAATTCTCACCTTATCATACTTTCATTTTATTTATACTAATTCTAACTTATAGAAATTAATATAATTATTGCCCACAAAAAAATAATTAAATTAATCTTAATCACACAATTAGGGACTCGCACAAATTCACACATATATTCATATTTTTTCAACTATTCGTACCTCACGGCACGCTAACAAGTTCCTCACAAGCTCTCGTTAAAAATCCCCAAATCACCTCCACTTGGTTTTGATATTTGATCTATCAAACGATAATGAGTCAACACGAGTTTATAGTAAAAAATGGTCTATAAATCATGAGAAGTATGATTATCAACTTTATTTCAATATTCGAATCTAGCACGAAAACCTAGGTATGGAGAAACAAGCGAGATATGGAGAAAAACTTACGTCAATACTGAGCCTAGGTGTTGAGGAGTTCGAATATGTAAGAAAATCTTGGCTCCGAGCCCGGGAGTTAGATGATCCACCAAGGCCTAAGTATTTCACCACTTATCTCTCTCTCACACACACAATCTGGCCACTGGAAATGGGAAATGAACCTTACTCACGTGACTTTAAGTCTAAAAAGTCGAAACTGGGCCCTACTATGACTGCCATTCGAATGGCTCTGCCGTTTGAACGGCATACACAGACTATTCAAACGACTCACCTATTCTGCAAAGGCTTACTCAAACTGCAAAATTTCTAGGCTAAATCACCACCATTTTCACCCACGACTCTCGCCTTATGGTCTCGCACCAATATAATTAACACACCGATCTCCAATACTCGTTCAAACCCACATTAACTCACAATTCTCACAAACCTCGCAAGTTTCACACTCACTATTGTTCTCACAATTTCTCACGTCAACTCATGATAACAATACTCATAATTTACTTACCAATGCTGCTCACAATACAACTCATCAATATGCATTTATATAAAATGCAATCTCACAAGCTTACAACTCACTATCTTCGCAATCAAACAATAACTCACAACTTACAAATATACATCTAAATACAAATAATTATCTCACTATAATTATATTGCTCACTCAATAACAATATTATAAACATTAATAATATTGTTATAAATGCTAAAAATTTACTCAATATTTCCAGAACGTTATACTTTTAATGACCAAAATACCCCTTTACCCTAATACTAACATATTTCGTATTAGTCTCTATATCTATATTTTTGATATCAAACATTAATACGTACTATGACCAATGTGTATGCATAATATTTTATCAATATTGTGTTCCAAATATAAACATAATAAAAAAAAATCAAAATTGAGTGGAGTGATAATATGTGGGGAAGGTTAAAAAAAAATATAGGACCATAAAAAAGATTATTATTCGATATAAACGTGCTTTATGTTACTTAAAACTATGTGCTAAAAATTTGATATAGTATTTTTTTATATTAAAAACTAATGTAATATTTTCTAATTTAAAAGTATTTTTTCATAAATTTAAAATGGAAAAATAACTAAATAATGTGAGTTCCATGTGCTTTAATGTGAGGTGTCATAAAAGGAGTATTTTTTCTTAAGTTAGATATCAATTTGAAAAATAAAAAGTTTTTCAATTATGCTTATGTATAGGTATTAAACAACAATAGTTTGCGAATTAACTAATAATGAGTAGTTTGAAATTTTGAAAATATATTTATTCTGTTCTTTCATTTGAACTAGCCCAATCAAATTACACAAAAAAAATCAATAATATTTCTTATTTCTTCAAAATAAAATGGTTGCTGCAATATATTTTCTTATAATATTTTAGTTAAGAGTAAATTATTTCTATATTATACTTAGGCGTAGAAATTAATCTCTATATTATATTAAGAAGTTGGAATTAAATTTATTTGAACTTAAATTTATTCTAAAATAAGTTTAAATATTACTTTATTGCTCTATAGTAAAGAGTATTCTACAAATAAATCAATTCTAAGGGTATTTTGATCTTTTGGTTAAAAATGATTTATTTTGGCAAATAGTTTCAAAAGTGACCCGGTTAGATGAATAAGTTTAGAAACTGACTCATTTTGGTAAATTTTTTGAGAAAATATTGTTTCACAAAATGAAAATTAAGAAATTAAAGGAATGAAGAAAATGGATTTCTTGAGAGGTTTGAATTTGAGTAAAAAATATTTTTGGCACCTAAAAATTTAGTGAAAGAGAGATTATTCCGTACAGAACTGAAAAACTTTGTTATTGAAGGAAATATATTGTCAATGGTCGGAAGATGAATTAGATGGGTAATCCGGACCAAATAAATTATTATAATAATCAATGATAAACATCGTGTAACTCATCTTTTCCTCCTTATTTTCCATTTTCATGGATCTTTTTGAAAACAAAAAATGAAAGTAAAATTTCTTCTTTCATTTGAAAATTTATAATATCTCCTTTAGGACCGCAATTACATCTAAAACATTAATGCCTAGCTTTTCTGTCTCCGTGAATAACCAAAACGCTTGGTACGTTTAAATGTTGGCCTTATTTGCACTTATTTCCAAATTTGTGTATGCATGTATGTATCTTACAAGAATACTAGAAGTCCATAAATAAAGAAAGAGTAAATTTCACTTTATCCCCTCATTTATCATTCCGTTTCCCTTAACCCCCATCATCTATGATATGTTGTAATTCGTCTCCTCTTTATTTGACAAATATCCAAATTGCTCATTTGTGAAAATTTTATTTATTAAAATTAACTTATAAATATTTAATACCCAAATTACCCCTCCCCTCTCACTCGCTCTCCACCCCTCCGCCACTTTCCCCTCACCTCTCAACCACTCTCCTCTTCGACTATCATCGGAATCCTTCATTTAATTTTCTAATAAATGATTCATTTTTCATTAAATCTTTCATTCTCTCAAACTTATTTATGAGCCTCTCTGTCCACGTAATTGAATTTAAATGGAAGATTGATTGTGCAAAAAATGAAACATATTTATTTGATGTTTTTATAAAATCTCAATTGGAAAAGTATATAACTTATTGAAAGGGAATACAATATTGTAAAAATATTATTATATACTAGCATGTTTGCATAAAAAATAGAAAATTATAATAATATTACTCTTTAAAAAATTAGTAAAAGAATTAAATATGAATATATTGATATTATTCTATATGTAGGTTTTGTGTTGAAACTTTATTGATAGATAATATTATAATATGATCACAATAATAGATATACGAAACAACTATGAATACATGCATATCAATTTATTGAGATTCGAAATGAGTAAAGGATTTTGGAAAAAAATTGTGAGATGTTTTAAGAGAGATAGTGTGTGTGGAGTGATTTGGGAGAGGATAAGAAAGAAAGAGGGTGTTAATTTGGTCATTTAATATTAAAAAATTACTTTTTATTGATTAAATTAGCATAAAAGGATAATTTGAGTATTGTTCATAAAATAAGGGTGGCGAGCCGAAACATATACAGGCCCAAGTGTCCAAACCCCTGAATCATTGGGCCACAGCTCACATCAAAACAAAGTTGGCCCATTTTGAAAACGCGTAGAACACGAGTAGCTAGCTTATCGATTATACTTAAAGAATACTACTGACACTGCTAAGGCAATCAATTGCACATGTAGTTTCAGTTGTCTATCACACGCCTCCACTTTTTTCCCTATCTACTGTCTCTGCCACGTGGGCACTTTTCAGAATCCACTTACTAAAAAAAGCTTCTGCTTTTGGAAACTAACTTATGCTCCCAACCACGAGATTATTGAAAAAACATTCTGGAAAAACATAAATCAAAGTGGTTGCCTAACATGTGATAGATTTTTATAAATCACGTGATGACTATCATAATATATGCTCGTTGATAATATTTTAAGTTTCCTCTATGATGCATTTGAGGGGAGTAATACAGAAAGTTATTTGCACAGAAACGGGCTTTTCGGATCCTTTCATTAGAATTTAATAGTGCTATATAAAAATCGTGAATTTTTTCTTTCAAAAATTTGACGAGGAAGAATGTAAGTTTTCTTTATTTTGATCCATTGAATAATATGTAGTTTTAAACAGGAAGAAAAAAGGAAAGAAAATCTATCTACTAACAGAAATGGGAATTGAGATTTTAAAATAATATAGAGTCTAGATATAGTCCATATAATAATTTGCAACTAATCACTTTCTATTGCCTAAAATGGATTCCTATTTATGTCTCGTGAAGTTTAACGATCATTGTACTTATCCGGGCATGGGCAATAATTTGGTGATTGATCTGGAAGTTTTTTAGTCTGGTTTAGCTGTTACACATGGGTTTTAATTTCATTAATTGACCATCAATAGACGAACTTAATAAATGTCTTAGGCATGTTTTCGATGTTGGTTCAACTATGCCCGAGAAAGAAGAGTTCTTCATATTCGAATCCAACTTTATCCTTAGACTGTAGTGCCTAAAATGTTGAAAGAGAAATTGTTTCAAAATGAAAAATTTGGTGGCATTTGGGGTCCTTATTATGTTATTGAAGAGTGTGTATCTGAATATGGTTCGAATATACACTTCTCGATGATATATGTCTGGTGATATGAACAAGGTACTTGCTTCCCAAATGTTATTCGGATCTACTTGAGTACCTCAAAGTGCGGACGGAGGGCGTTGTCCGCCGACTATCCAATACTTGAATAAGAAAGGGTTTCGGCAATGTGTAAAATAATTTAGAAAAATATTAAATGTAGATACACAAACTTTTTCACTTATTTTTTCAGTTGACATATGACAACTTTTATAGTGAACTATACATGTACAGCTGTCAAACAATATTTAGCTTGTTGGTTTTTGATTTTCTTAATTATAAGCATGTGTGGCGGACAATGTTTTGTTCAATTATAGTCTCAGTCCCTGTATTTTATCATATGCATTATATGCATAAATATACATCTATCAGTTACACTTTCTTATTTTAGTTGAGTTGAGTTTAAATGACCATGTAATGCATGTAGTATTTTCCTTAATTTGAAGATGGCTATCATGGTATTTAGAAGACACGGGGATAAAAGATTATATCAAATTTAATAAATAGTAAAATATTTTTGGTAATGTTGTGATATAAAGAGTAAGTAGGCAACTATATATATATTTGAGAAGTATTGCACAACGAGTCTATCAAATCAAATCTATATGTTATTATAATTAGCAAATATTATTGCAGATATCTAGATCAATGTTATAAGATCTAAATCAATTTTTAATAGATTAGTATAATAATTAATCTGTAAGCACGACAACCTGATTAATTGGCATGATTTTCATTTCTAAATTGACTTCCCATAGACCAACAATATCATCGTTTCAAAAGTATAGTATCATGACTCTCAAACTGAAAATAGGGGATGACACGGTATTTTTATTGGATCTACGAGAACCATTAATGTAATAAATTGGAATCCTCATTACTTGGATTAGACAAATCAGAATTGGAAGGTCCTCCTTTATATGCTGACCGTCAAACCATCTAATTTTCGCATTTGCAGCCTTGTTTATATTTATTAGAGTATTCATTACGTACCCTTTTTATTATCAATATTGCCCACGTCCGCCCCCCTACAGTCCCTCTCTCTCTCTCTCTCTCTCTCTCTCTCTCTGTGTACAGAAGAAAACACACAAACACGGACACACAGCTCCTCCGCGGCTCAACGCACAGATGTGGGCAAAGCCTCCAACACGCGTAGTTACGAAAAAACCCCTGCCGAACTTCTCCTGTTCCTCCTTCAAAGACATCCACCTCCTATGTTCTGACGAAAATACCCTCACTCCCCCAAATGCCGCCCCCAGATCCCCCTCCATCTTCCACCGAGTCCGATTTGTCAACTCGCTCCTCCGCTCCTGGTCGACTCGCCAACTCGCTCCAGCGAATCCCCCTATCACCCTCCCGGGCACCGAAGACCGCGTCGTCATCTTCTACACCTCCCTCCGCGTAGTCCGATCCACGTCAGACGACTGCCGCACCGTCCGATCCATCCTCCGCGGATTCCCCGTCGCAATCGACGAGCGAGATGTCTCCATGGATCACTCCTACTCCTCCGACCTCCACCGGATCTTTCCCCCCAAATTAAGAATCGCTCTCCCGAAGGTCTTCATTGCGGGAAAATACGTCGGTGGGGCCGACGAGATCAGAAACCTCCACGAGACGGGCGAGCTGAAGAAGATGCTTGCGGGACTCCCCCCGGCTCGGGACGGCGGACCGTGCGATTTCTGCGGCGGTTACAGATTTGTTCTCTGCGACGAGTGCAGCGGAGGCAGGAAATGTTACTCCGAGAAGGGCGGGTTTCGGACGTGCTCTGCGTGCAACGAGAACGGCCTCGTTAGGTGCCCTTCCTGTTCCTGTCCTTAATTTGTGCATGAGTCGGATAATTTAGATTAGGGATTTAGATGAAATGAAAAACCGTGTAAGGAAAGATGCTAATATTAGTGTATTATCTGGTTTTGTAATTTGGTTTTCATAAATTTTTATGATATTTTGGTTTATGATTGCTGGTTTAGGACCTATTATTAAATTGTGAATTATGTTGTAGCGTTGGTGGGGCGATTTCATAATTGAAAAGCCATAAAGGGGGCATTATTTTGGAACTCATCACATGGCCTTTTCAGATTTTTTGGACTTTTGGGGCTCATTTTTTCATTTCTTAGCTTTTTATAATTTTGATTTGGATAGGTTTGGATTTGTAAGCTTTTTTAGTACACATTGCCATTTAAATATTATGTTTCTCAACTTTTTAGTTAAACTCTGCTATTAGATACTTTTATTAGGGCTGCAAAGGATTAGGAGCCTTCTATTATGTTTTGAGGTATGAGTCCGGGTTGTCTCAAGCATTAGACATACTCGAGGCTCAGTCCGAAGCAACCCTACTCGAGTTTGATCTCGTATGGGTTTCAGTCTAGGTATGAGCTCGAACTTGACTCAACCAATATTGTGAAGGCTCGAGCCTGGCTAAAGTCAAGCTCAAATGTTTACATTTTTTTGGACAAACAACTATACTCGAGCTACTCGCAACTTCAAATGGGTTAAATATTATTAATCGAATTGACTATAAAACTACCCTCCAACTCTAATTCTATTTGAACCATTGTATTAATTGTGATTTTTGATATACCTGATTTGAGAAAACTGTTTAGTGAAGTAAAGCAAATTCATTGTGGTTTTTGACCGTTTCTAAATTGGCGGTTGAGATTAAAAATAAATTTTCATTTAAATTTAGGAGGGGCCACATTTTTAATCTCAGTCACTGGTTTAAAAGCCAACAACCGAGAATTGCTGTGTAGGATCTGCAGAGCATATGTTTTAGGATACTAACTAGCTGGATGAAGCTGACTAGTTGTTTGTGTTGATGGCTAATCTAAACAAATCTTCCTTGTTGGCACAATGTCGTTGACAAGTAATTGAAAAATCACTGTCTACAAGACTACGACACTGATAGCATGTGATCACCTTCTGCCCTTGGCCAGGAAATGTATAATTCCTTGGGTCTGTTTCTGTTAGTTATGCAAGGAATCTAAGGTTGGGATTTGTAAATTGAGTATCTCTTTAAATAAGGGGTTTTAATTATTTGCTCCCATCGTGCTGGTGTTGTGTACAATTAGATCGTATATAACTGAAGCTCTATTGTGTTGAATGAGACATTTTACTATGAAGCAATTGAATGATTCATAATCTTGTTGGAAGAAATAATTGGAGTTACTTGGACCTTTTGGCTTAGGTTGGATATGCAAGGAATTTAAGGCTGCGATTTCTAAGTTGGACTCCTATGGAATATGATACTGGCAGTGCCGGCAATATGTATGATTGTCGCATCACGATCGTCTATTGTATATTTGTGGAAAGTGGAGGCTGCCTGGTAGGAGCGACGGTTAGTTCCTGCCCAGCAAATACTGGCCGCCTATTTTTATATATGTGGTTTAGAATAAAAGAGCGGGTTCGCATAAAATTCAATTGAAAAAGAAATTGTTTAATCTCAACTACTTATTTTAAAATCACCGGGCTGATTTACTAGGCTAGGCTAGGCTTGCCCATCATCCCTGCCGAGCCCCATGCCTTTGCAGCGCTATTTGGATGGAACTAACAAATACTAGAGCACAATGGTATAATCTAGAGATTTTACATAAACTATTGAACTGTACTTGTAAAAAGTAAATTAAAAAAAAAAAAAACTTACAATGCAGGATTCTGATTTTGGTTTCGGATTAGGAGCCATTTTGTTTTTTGCATGTTATGGCTGCAAGTTTGAATGATCTGGAAAAGGAGTATGCATAGCCCCAACATCTGAACTCGTTCCTCAGTCTCGCTGTGGGAGACGGGCGTTGCATTTTCCAGTTGCATCATTGCCGCAAGAAAAAAATTATATTATAGTAATTGAAATGTTTCTTAAGCGAGCCAGTATTGTTTTTGTTTGGGTATGTAAGCGTTTTATTAGAAATCGAAGAGTTATAATTATAATTTTCTTAAATTGATGGTAACATTTGTGGGACCACTTTTATATGTTGCGGTGTTTTGTTTTTCAAAATTTGAAAAGTTTACAATTTGATATTTTGCAGGGCTTTTCTTATTTTGAAAAGCTAAAACTGCAAGGCTGTGACCCAACACATAATCACAATGAGACAACTGGATTATGTTGCTCGTTGAATTAACGCTTACAAATGTTGTACATATTTTTTAAAGAAATTTTTTTTATACATTATCGTTGTACAAATTGGTACAATAACATTTTGTATATGCATGACACGTATATATTATCTATATAGGGTACACCAAATAATTACTTACTCTTACAACTAATTGCTTGGCTTGATTAGCACCAAGATTAAAAAGAAGTTCGAAAGGTGAGATTTAAAATTTAAATTTAATGTAAATTGCCAAGATGGTCTTGTAAAATTTTGTCCTATTATTCTCTCAAAGAACTATGAAAAGACAATTTTAGTATTATATTTAATTTTGCAATAATTAAACAATATTAAAATAAAAAGGGCAATTTTTTATAGATACCCAAAATAGTAATATGAACAATTATTTGTGTATAATGAGAGTATAAAAAATATATATGTATAATTCATCTATACCACCGTTTGTATACCAATTCGTATACATGTAGTGTACAAAATTTTTACTCTTTTTTAAATTACTGTAAAAGTACTACTCTCTCCGTCTACAAATAGATTGTGCGGTCAAAATTGCACAAAATTTTAAATTAAAATCTAAAAAACTATTTTTTAAAATTTTGAATGATTAAATTACTTAACTACCCCTAAAATTTTTGTATTATTTTTCTTATTCTAATGAGTATAAGGGGCAATATTGATAATTTATTAAATTTTAAATCGAATGGATATCCAATCCAAAAAATTAAATGCACAATTTATTTTTGAACATTCAAAAGATTAGGCTGTACAATTTATTTGTGAACGGTTGGAGTATAATGTTAAATGTTGTATGCTTATAAAAAAAAATGTTAAATTGTATTATTGTGTTTAAAGGATCAATATATGTAATTTTCAAATGAAAAAAGTTGTACAACATGGACGCACAGATATTTTCTCTTGATCAAAGCTGACATTTTGGACCTCTTTTCCCCGCCATAATAGCAATAGTGGAGCCTGTGGACCTTTAAAAAGTACGGTATTGTATTTTCAATTTAAAATTTTTAATTATGCATTGAAGTTTTTGTACGGAGATCGACATTAAGTGGGCTTCAGTTGGGCTTGGAATGGGTTTGGTTTAGCTCGATCTCTCTCATAAGTTCCTTTTGGATATAGGAGTGGTGCATTACATATGTCTATAGTTTTTTGTTTTTTTTTTTAATAAAAGAAGGAAATATTATTACCAACCTTCTTCTACAGGAAAGCCTCTGGAGCTTATGACTGAAAACCCCCCCCCTTAAAATCTATACAATTGAATTATTTCAACTTTGGATGTCTCCAAGTCTATATTCTTAAAATATTCATTGCACAACACTTTTGTACTTCATTGGAAACTCTCTATGGGAAGAAAAATATACTTTGAATTGCCTTTTGCCCCTCTCTTGGTTAGAATATCTGCAACAAATTTCTTTCTTTAAAATAATGTTGAACTATGATCACAATTTATTCTGCCAAAATTTGAACATTATTCCATAACTGGACCAGTTTTCATGGAGGATTCTCCTTTTTCTCAAACTATTGGTTCAGTAAAGAGAAATCGGTTTCAAACAAAACAGAGTGAACGTCCGGTTGATAACAGATCAAAAGACCACATCTCTGCCAAATTATTTAAACCTTCACCCAAAAAATTCAGAAAAAAACAGCCATCACCTCACACTTACTGTTAAGTTACTGTTATACTAAAAACTCGAGCTTGTTAGTAGAGTAACTTTTATTCCCTTATATAATTCTCGAACACTTATTGTCTTTGATAATGCCACCAAACCCTGCAAGTCTTGGAGTAAGCTTAGCGGCTCCATCTATATTCAATTTCAGCTCACCCTCCATGGGTCTAATCCATTTTACTAGAAAAGGGCCTTTTAATTTTAATCAATGAAACTAGCACTGTCAAATTCTGCACGGTAATAAAGTCTTGAAAAGTGGAGATACTCTAAAGCTTAATCTCCCTAAGTCAGATCAAAACATTACCAATAGCAGAGGAAAAATTCTTGTTACTTAGCCTTCCTAAAAAAACCAAATCTCCCAATATGTGGAAAATTCAACTAATACATGCTAACATGTACAAATTCAATTAATTTTCAGAGCATGCATATGATAATGTCTATATAAAATGGGCATATATCATGTATTCTATTCGGCATTTCTCAATGTGTTTGTATAGGTTTTTTTTAGAGCATATTATTGAGAAACGTCTTCACTTTTGAGAAAGGAGGAGAAGAACTAGTCGATGTTGGTATACTGGTTAAATGTTGGTTGTTGAAATAAGCCATAACAAGTTGATCCTTAAGGTGCTGAGTTTGACTTTTGGTTGAATAACAGGCTATCGAGAGGTCCATTGTAGAGTGCAACATGTAAGTTTGGTTATAACTTAAAATTATAGAAGTATATTTTTTTGTTAAATAGATATAAAAAAACGCATTTTTAAGTGTCACTTATAAATATAATAAATGTGTTTTGATATAAAGTAGGAAAATTATATATTTTTGTATTGGGAGTAGTGAAAATTAGTTGATAATAATATAAAATTATTAAAAGTATATATTTTTTTGAAAGAAGAATGCAATTCAATATTTTAACAAAATTACATTTTTGGTACTTTTAAGTAAAAAGAAGTATATTTTTATTGGTACAAACAACACTATTTTTGTTTTTAAGTAAAAATCACAAGAAGTATATTTTTTGTGGGTGTACCAAACGAAAAGAGGGATGTTGCTGCTCACAATAAGTAGCAATATCCTGCCACTCCATTTTGCTCCATTAGTAACTAAATTTATATTAAATTTGTTCCATATTATCCAATTGTGCAAAACCGAATAATTAAATGTACTCAATTGAAGACACTGGGCTTATTGTCGAAGTAATTTTGCAAATTATGTGAGGCCCAAAAGATAGGATACGCATCATCTGATTTTGGTACTTTCTCCTTGTACTAAACAATGACATGTCACTTTCTTAATGGCAGTTAGCCAATATAGCTATATCTACCTGCTCCACTTCCGTTAAGTTTGCAATCAATTACTCCAGCTAATCGTTGCCATTTCTGAAAATAGACACAAAATCGAAAAACATAGTAATTTTAAAATATAGTGGAAACATAAAACAATAATATAATAGATATTTGTATTAGTGATATTAAATAGATATATACATAAAGTACAAAAATGGCTATCTATTTCAAATAAAAAATACTTCTGTATTATAATCGTATTATTAATATACAAAAAGTGATGAGTTTCAGATATGAAAGAACTTCGTGGTTACTACATGGTATTCATGCCTCTTATGTGAAATGAAAGCTAACACATACTATGATTTTTGTTTATTCATTTAATGAATCTTTTCATTCTATATCAGCATTCGATCTGATTCTTTGTAGATAAATTTATTCGAGTCATCCTTTCACGAAAAGACAATCTTAATTTGGTTTTGACGTTTTCATCATAAGCTTTATTAACATGTAGTGCATATGTGGAAGGGCCAACCCAAAAATTTTAATAAGGGGACACAAAAAATATCGCATGAAAAATTTAATCTATTTTATTACAAATCTATCAAAATTATAAATTATAATTTAACTTAATTTGAAACATATATAAGGGCCCAATATATATAAGTATAGAATTTATGGGGATAATTGAACCTAAGTTGAAAAAAATTTTACATTATAAATTTAACACTAAGTTTAGAAATAAAAAATTTTACACTAAAATTTTGTATCCAAATAAAGTACGGGTTGGGTAATAGCTACTTTTAGCAAACTCATAGAGCATATACAAATTAATGATAAAAAAGAGAAAATGATTGGAATCTTGAACAAGGTAAGAAACAAATTATCTGTGTGAATCTCTTGATAAGACTATCAAGATATTAAAATAGTATTAGCTTATTGTGATGAAATTATAATTAGTTATAATTTGTGTTAATTTACATACTTTTAATATTAAAAAGAAAGTAGTTTTATAGAGGATTATAGCAAAAATACAATACGAGTAGTAATATTGTTCAAGTAAATATAAAGTTGTTAGGTGACAAATTACTGCTAGGATTTTTCTTAATCTAAAAATAGTTATATATTTTTTTAAATTTATAATAATTTATTCTTAAAACATAAACATTTCGTATAATTCTTTTTTCTACAATTTTATGTAAAATAATTTTTGTATTGAATTGGTTTGCCCTCTGAGGAACTTGTAATGTTATTCATTAAGTCTAGTATGTTTTATAATGCTTCCGTTCTCAATCCTCACTTCTGCTCCCATTTACACTATTGTTTCTACTCCCACAAATTTTTGACCGACAGATATGATATTCCCACACTCCCATTTTTGCTTTCGCAATGCGATCTGGTAGCTTAGGATCTTCATGAAGCTTCTAACATAAATTTAACTATTATTTTCCACTTTTCCTTTTGCGTGCACGATGTCATTAGTCCAATGCTTTTAAGAAAGGAGTTATAAACCGCGTATATACACGAAGAAAAGTAACAAAAAAATTTATGCAGTCTTCCTAAAGCGACTAAGTACACTTTAGCTGACTTCTACTTCAATTATAGCTATTTTACAAAATCGTAATTAGGAAAATGTCTGAAATTAATTGCGGGTAAATGAGAAATTGGGAGAACGTGTGTCCACATGGTGAAACAAGACAACTAGACAAGACAAGCAACGCAATCATAGTAGCGACAAGGGAATTATCGTTCTAATCACATAATTTTATNNCTCCATTAACTCTGCTACTAGTTCCAAGATGATGTAATAGTGGAATACAAATTCTGGACAATAAAAACATCCCTAAAGAAGTTTGATCAAATGGATTGTTGAGTCATTAGATCCAAATGGATGCATTGCCATGTAATTCAATAACCCTAAAGCCGTTTTAGCAAAATATTTGAGAACTTTAGAAAAAACATCCCTTTGTCTTCTTCATGTACTTGACAGTCATTGCCAATCAAATCCCAACCACTAGTTTTTAATTTGAATTAGTTGCTGGGATTGAACTATTTTTTTTTAATTTTCTTTTTTTCATTTACTTTCTGTACAAAACCACCATTCTAAACTCTGCCATTGATTTGAAAAACAAAGGGCTTATAATTGATGGGGATTTCGAAGCACCCATACCGGGCCCCACATGGATATGATGCGTTAATACATCAAGATGCAAGTAGCTAAAGATAGGGCAAGACCACATGTGGTTTGGGTACCTAATTTGAATTAATCGAAATTTGAGTTTGGGTGTGGATTTGAATTTATTTTTTCAAAAATTTGGGTAATTCTGGTTCGAATTACCCAAAATACCTGAATAATGAAACGATGTCGTTTTATATTATATATATATATATATTATAAGAAAATGACTTCGTTTTATATATATAATTCAAGTTCGGTTCGGATAATTCGTTTTCGAGATTTAGTCTAAATTGGGTTCGGTTCAGATTCGAGTTTCTTATTTATAATTCGAGTAATTTAAAATTAATTTCGGATAATTCAAATTTAAAAATATAATAATTTGGATTCGGATTTTTTGAATTATCTGAATGCTCTACCCATGCATTGAGCCCTTTGATATTTCACATATCTTCAACAGGAACAAGTGTTTCCGTATTAGTAATGATTTCTGGAAAAAATGATTTTTTTCTTGTCCAATCCAACCTTAAATTAATACATCATCCATCCCTAAATAATAAGTTGACTTTCTTTTTTCATCAGTTCCAATATATAAATAACTTTACTTATTAGAACTTAAAATAAAAAGTAATTTAATTAAAATATCTTATTTAATGTCATATTTTCACATTCTTGAGAAATTTCTCTTACTCAATCAGGTTATTTTCAAAAAATTAGTAATAAATCGATTTCTCTCTGTATTATTCAAATTTTCTTAATCCAAATAAAAATCAAACTGAGCTATCTTTTAGGAAAGATGGAGTATTAATAATTAAGGCCTCTTGTGTTATGTTATATTTGATTTTTTTTAAATATCTATATACGTATAAATAAAAAAATTATTTTCTTGATAGAAAGAACTTAACGGAAAATATCCTAGTTTTATTTAGTCCTGGAAATACAAGTATAATTATTTTTATCCATTTCCCATTGTAAATTCGAAAAAACATTTATTTCTAAATAAGAATATAATATATTGCAAATATAATTTACGGTTTTAGCCATTTTCCCCTTGTAAACTAAGAAAGTACTTTAAATAAGAAAAAAATTATATTGTCAGAATTTTTATAACGTATACTGTATATTATGCCGAATTCTTGAAACACACTTTAAAAAGAAAGTTCTTATTAAACCCATTTTTTCTAAATAAGTCAAAACCAATATGCCATGTACAATTCGATCATTTCTTAATTTTGCCTTTTTATTTTCATATAAAGATTTTTACGTATGACCTAGTGGATAATATCCCATAAGAAAATATATTTAAGCACTGAAGTTTTCTTCAAATTTGTGTACAGGATATGTGGCGTCTGGTCCTTCTCATTCTGGAAATTGTTGGAATTTATAAATTTCATTTTTCTAGTTTTTTTTATTAAAATTGAATAATAATTGGTTTCTTAATTTTTAAGATGAACTTATTTGTTATTTTGACCTCAATAAGCTATAAATTTTAAAAATAATGCATCCAATTTTCTTTTGAGATAATAATAATCTGATTTATTTGTTTAAAAAATACAACCCTCTATCGAACACGAGGCTTGCTTTTATGAAATTAAGCGAACTTCATCTTCCCCTCTAATATTTCTCATTTTAATTAAGAATACTAGAAAATTTTGGGTAATTTATAAAAACACCTTTTCTTCACTAAATTATCTGGCTAATCCTTGTGCAAATTATGAATGAATTAAAGATATGCTTCCTGTAATAATGGAGTTGAATCCTTAGATAGTAATTTTGAGTTCTAATTTTAATTCCTAACTACTGCATAATACGTACTTATTCCGTTCATAAATTATTACGCAATATATTTTTTCATGAAGCTTTGATTTATAATAATTTAATATTGAAATATAATAAAATTATTAAATTTATATTTTCAAATATAAAATGAGGATAAATTTAATTTTTTTGTATTAAA
>MKEJ01056888.1:0-13091 GCA_001753735.1 Embelia ribes
GGTCAAATCTATATTTTCGGTTAAATCTTACGATTTTACGATTCGATTTTACGATTCAATTTTACCGACCCTCTACCGATTCTACGTAAAATCTCGATTTTAACAACCTTGGTATAGGTTAACCTATTCGTAACAAGGTGCATCAATTGTGCTTTCCTTCAATGTGCCGATGTTGTAATTTTTTCTCGTGTCCTGTTTTTGCAAAGAAGCAAGTTCATTTGTGTCTCAATAGCAAGAGGACTAAGACATACACCCTACAATGAATTTTATGTAGATATAGCGTTTGAAGTGATTTAAGAAGTTACATGGTTCAAAATTCAATTGGATGACTAAGATATTTCTCTATTTGCAGGTTTGTATATTTGCATACGGCCAAACTGGTTCAGGTAAAACATATACCATGATGGGAATACCTGAATATCCTGAGCAGAAAGGGCTAATACCTCGTTCCTTGGAACAGATTTTCCAAACTAGTCAATTACTTTCAGCACAAGGATGGAAGTACAAAATGCAGGCAAGTTTTACTTAAGATACTTATGTATTACTTTTGTATCATTTTGGAGAATTTGATTGGCTAATGTTATTTTTCCTATATCCTAAATTTTCTTAAAACTTGTAGGCATCAGTATTGGAAATTTACAATGAAACTATCCGTGATTTATTATCCCCAAATCGTTCAAGTGGGGTAGACTTGACTCGTGCTGAAAATGGCGGTTTTGGGAAGCAGTACAACATTACACACGACGCAAATGGAAACACCCATGTCTCCGATCTCATTGTAATTGACGTCTGCAGTATAAAAGAAGTATCTTCACTACTCCAGCAGGCTGCACAAAGCAGGTAATGTTTCTAATCATACTCTTTCTCCCTTATACCCACTCTCTCTTTTATGTGAGTGTGGGTATGTATTACTGACTGGTTACAGCAAAATCATGGTAATTTTATTCATGTGTGCATTTTCCATTATAGTGTCAGATCTGCTAGATTTAGCATAAGCTTCATTCGTTGGTAAACCACAATTTGGGAGCATCTAGCCAGTATTGAATATTAATTTACTTATAAGGTCATAAGAATGATTGAAATACGACTGGTGATAATGAACTAAAACCTGAACTTAAGTTCTTCTCTTTTTCCTTTGG
The DNA here is from genome assembly GCA_001753735.1 of Embelia ribes. NCBI lineage: Eukaryota > Viridiplantae > Streptophyta > Magnoliopsida > Ericales > Primulaceae > Embelia > Embelia ribes. The sequence continues at coordinate 1,140 of MKEJ01056888.1, forward strand.
TTCTCCTTACTAGTGACACATCTGCTATATTTAGCTAAATTTCATTCATTGATAAACCAATTTTTGGAAGCATCTTATCAGTATTGAATATTGCTATACACATAACCTTGTCAGAATGGTTGAAATACTTTGTGGTCAAATTGAACTAAAACCTGAACTCTAGCTCTTCTCTTATGTTGTTGCTATGAGAATGTATGCTTGAGAATACTAGTGAATATTTTTAGTAAAGGATTTGCCTTTGACCAAAATCTTCGTAAATATTATATTACTTCCCCTCGCCCCCTTCTTTTCCGAGGAATACTCTAATGAACTGATTTGACAGGATTTTGATGTAACTTTTCAATTCTTTCTAGGTCTGTGGGCAAGACAAAGATGAACGAGCATTCATCGAGAAGTCACTTTGTTTTTACATTGAGAATAACTGGGTTTAATGAGGTACTGCCAGCGAGATAATGTTATATGCAAGATTTTACAAAGCTTTTACTGATTTATCTTCCCTTCAAACCTTGGTAGAGCACAAACCAACAAGTACAGGGTGTATTGAATCTGATTGATCTTGCTGGTAGTGAGAGACTAAAAAAGAGTGAAGCAACTGGGGAAACTATGAAGCAAACCCAGGTCTACTTCTCAAACCCACTTGTCTTCATTTAGTATTTATATAATAAGTTATAAAAAGAGTTTTCAGAATGACTTGTGCTGATGATCTATTGGTATATATTTCATTAATCACCATGCATTTTATTGATATCTGATAAATTATCTGTGGTTACCAGGCTATCAACAAGAGTCTATCTTGCTTGAACAGAGTCTTTAACGCATTGTCAAAGAAAGACGGCCATGTTCCCTTTAGGGATTCAAAGCTAACCTATCTCCTCCAGGTGGATTTTCATTTGCTCCTTTCTTTTTCTTTTTATGTTTGTTAAATTATATATTTGGTGAGTATGATTGAAGAAATTAGGAAAGAATGAAAAGTTCACTTGTTAGGGCGGTATATAAACCACTAGATATTAACAGTGACCACCGTACCCTAGTTTCTGGTTCAACCTAAGCTACCTGTGATGCAGATTATCCTGTATTGCAGTCATTACTCCTGTTTTCATTCTGAAAAAAAGGTTGCTTTCATTGAAGTAAAATCTTCTCCAAAGATACCGCCCAAAACTGATAGTTGTGTTTGGCTTATCAAAGTTTTGTTTTGTTTTTCGAATAATAATAAGTTTGGGTAGTTCTAGCCAAACTAATTTTTGTAGAAATTAAGGTTGGATTTCTGATTTTGAATTTCCAAGTCTTGCATGGAGGATGGTTTTACTGTTGAGGTCTGTGCACAAACATTTCACATTTTTTTGATACCCATAGCGGGTGCAATGTTGAGCAAAGCACTTGCATGCTTTTAAATTTTGTTAGGGTTTGATAAAAGTAGAGAGAATTAGTTCTTCCATAATCATTTCTATAGCACTTTGAAAGCAATGCCGCCTCTGAAATTATTTGTATGCTCCACCTGATATACATCTACATTGTTTTGCAAAACAAAACAATGTGATTCTGAATTTTGTTCAGCTTTTCGGAACAAATTTTTGTTCTTGAAGGAGGCTAACTTTTCCTTCTCTTTTATATTTGTGTGCAACAAACCAGCCATGTCTGGGTGGAGATTCAAAGACCTTAATGTTCGTGAACATCTCTCCAGACCCTTCGTCCGTTGAGGAGTCCATTATTTCTCTGCAATTTGCTGCGAATGTTAATTCATGTGAGATTGGGGTCCCACGCCGCCAAGCTTCAATCCGGTCCGTAGATTCTCGTTTGAGTTGTGGTTAAAAGCTTTTGAGGTTTGCCCTTTTTAGTTTTCCCACAACTTTAACTTGTTCTGATGTAAGAGTCATATGTGTGTTAGTATCAAGGTGTGTTATATTTGTATTGTACGTGCTCGTGGCTTGTATTGACGATTCTAACATAATGCTTTCTTATTCATGCAGTTCTTGTGCATGAATAAGTGAGCCTCGGTTTGTGATAGTCTCTTCATTTTATTTTATTTTTCTTCTGAAGGGAATCTCCTGTGAGTTTGTATTTGATGTTGACTGCTGCCATGAAACAGCATTTTAAACTTGTAAGATTTAATTGCCGAAGAGGTTTATCAACGTGATGAATTTTTCAAGGAAATTCGGTTTTAGACACATTTATATATTTTATTTTACCTGAAATGCTCATTTTCTGCATTTGTATATTTTGGTCCCAGGAGTCTCAATGTGAAAGATACTACATAATCCAATTATGAAAATTTTGAACAAATATGTTGCACTAAGGTAATGTTCAAAACATTTAAAGCTAGAAAAATTCGAATAGATGCTTACAACTATCGAGGATATAATTCCGTAATTGTATATTCATTTTGGGATGCACTCGTGGGCATACTTGATCCAATGTACTGATTAGCCACAGCTGAATTATAGTCTCCGAGGAAAAATGCAGGTGGTGATGGTATCGGGAGACTGATAGAAGAGCTACTAAGCATGAGAACAACCAAAGCCATGGTAGGCCTCTCGGCTACATTTTCTTGAACACACAACAACCCAATGTGAATGCATCTCATCATTTCGATGGTTGAACTTGAACTTGACCTCAATGTGGGATCTATCAAATTTGCAGCAGTTCCTTCACACCAGCTCTTCCAAGTCTGCAACAAATTTTAACATGTTCAATAAGCTTAATTTTATTCCGTCACCCAAAACAAAAATTAAATAAAATTTGGGATTATTATACTTAAAAAAAAAACACAATAAACAAGTACTTGTATTGAAGATTCCTTCTTACAATGTTTAAAAGGCTCTCTGCGGTGTCCACAGCACAAGAAGAATTATTCTTTTGGCCAGCAACGATTTCAAGGATTAAGACTCCGTAGCTAAAAACATCCGATTTTACAGAGAAATGACCGCCCTTTGCATACTCTGGAGCCATGTACCCACTGCATTATCAAGTTGGTTTGAGTGAAAACATAATTCATGAATCGTATTCGTAATAACTTATAAAGTGACAAAAACACCAAATTAGCCAACTTGATAATTGTAAAATCATAATTCCCTCTATATTTAAGCTCTTATGCATTTTTTATTTGATAAGTGCATTAAAGTAATTCGACTAGCACGAAGGGTTAAAGTACGAGCTTACTAGGTCCCAACAATTTTATTCGTACACCCTCTTGTTTCATCTTTTGCAAATAGTCTCGCGGTGCCAAAATCCGATATTTTGGGGTTCATCTCACCGTCTAACAACACATTGCTAGCTTTGAGATCAAGATGAATAATTCGAAGCCTTGAATCTTCATGAAGGTATAGTAGTCCCTTGGCAATACCACAAATAATCTTGTAACGCTTACCCCAATCCAATAATACACGCTTGATAGGATCTGCAATTATCAGAATCGGTAGCTATAATAAATTGAAAACAAACATATAGATGATATTAGATTTTCCATGAAATGATATGTGAACATACTGAAAATGAATTGATCTAGGCTCGAATTGGCCACAAACTCATAGATGAGAAGCCTTTCTAACCCTTCAAGAGAGAAACCCAAGAGCCTGACCAAGTTTCTATGTTGAAGCTTCGCAACAAGCTTTACTTCGTTTTTAAATTCGTGTTCTCCTTGCCCAGAGCTGCGAGACAACCTTTTCACCGCTATGTCTTGCTTATTTTGAAGCCTACCCTGAAAATCAAATGAATTTTGCTTTTAACATATAAAATATAGTTAAACTCGTTTAGACCATCAAAATTTTCTTTGATTTAATTACAAGAATTATCAGGAAAAAAAGGCGAAAATGCATTTTTATGCTATGGTATTCAAATTGGTTCGTAGGAAACAGATTACTTGATAGTTACCATATGCCTATTTTCTTGAAAAAAAAAATTTTCAAGCAGATCCTACCTTATAGACAGCACCAAACCCTCCTTGTCCGAGCTTATTGGCATCAGAGAAGTTATCAGTTGCATTCCTAATAATACTGAATTCATACTGCAACGATTCGACAATGTCATCAACGTCGCCAGTTTCATCCGTAGCTTCAAAAAACATTAAAGATTAGATTATTAGGAAAGTTTTTTCTTGATCGGAATAGTGGATCAAGGCTCTGTAAGGAAAATATAATCCTCTTCTAGTGCACACGGCGATGAACGTTCAGAAAAGTTCCCGAGATTATCAATCGCTATATTTAACAATGTTATTAGAATAAGAGGGAATTCGCCGTGAAAAAGTATTACAATTGCAAAAAGGAAAGTTACAGAAAATGCTATTTTAATCTGTGAGCAATCATTTGAAAAAAGGATGCAAATTATGTATAGGAATTTATTATAGAACTCCATTCAGGAACTGACGAGCAGGAGAGACGAAAATAACGTAAGTATAGCTCTCTGATTCATCAGTTTCTAAATAGAGGAGTCATGCAAGAACTAAAAGTTCGTTTTTTCGTATCTGTATATATAAAATTTGCATCATAAAAAATAAAAAATAAAAAAATCTAGATAATACATGCATCTTCTTTTTTTGGTTTTCATACTTACATTGAAATATGCATGGCATTGCATTCTTTTGCTTTCTCCTCCTAATTAAGAAGATGCAAATGCATAAGCTAAGTACTATCCCGAATCCAATAGTTGAAGCGACGATAATGATAGTTTTATTGCCTGAAACCCGTAATTACACTATCATTAGAAACGTTTAATGCTAGATTCATTCAAGGATATCGTTCGTTTTCATATTGCTAAAGTAAAATGCAAGTGCATTATTAACGGGAAGAAGGGAGGCATGACGTACCACGGGCCACACGTATGAAATTCTATAGTATACGTATATAAAATTTACATATTTTACGATACTTGCCCTCTAGAGTTCTAAATTTAGAGTAAATTTCTAAATGATTGGACTTGAGCTGTTGTAACTAGAGTTTAATTACTACTCAATATTTTTTGCAAGATCACCTGATATATAGTTTTCAAATAAGTTAATTGATCTCTAGGACACGATTGTGTTTATTTTTCCTAATACTATTTTAAGATGAAAGGAAAACATAAATAAGTAGAGCTTTATTTATATGGAGAGAGATAACAAAAAGAAGAGGTATAACAACCCAAAAAGTTTAATTAAAAATCTTATCTATATTGACTGTTTATAAAAAAAGATTTTAATAAATTGAATTTAGTATAACTAAAAAATAACAAATAAATTGTGATACGTTGTTATCACATTGTGATGACACACATTCGTATTTTGGGTAGAATAAGATGTGAGCCAATACATTTTCATTTATAAATATTTGATAATTCAAGTGCTTAATAGCATTCACACCAAGCTTTTTATACAGCTGGTTTCTCCCCCTTTAATTTCTCAAATGAGAAATACGAGGGAGATATTCTTTTGATTTCCAGAAAAATTTCTAGAAATGTTACTATTGAGAAAGTTATTATTCATAATTTTTGTATTAAAAAAACATTCGCATCAAAATAAAATAAATATTCAAGTATATCTGAAAAATATTTTTTCAGAATTTGTTATTTTTGTATATAGAAATGACTTTTCAGAAAGTCTGGTGTGACCTATATCTATTTTGTATGAGAAGTAAGTTTCTAGAAATAAAATGAGAAATGCATGCTCTAATTATTGTAAAACAATCTAATTGAAAAGATTACTACATTTTTAACTACTCTGCTGGTAAAAGTGATGAAAGTTATTGTATCCATCCTGTAAATATTCGGATTGTTGCAGTTTAATACAAGTATGTAGTTATAATGGGATTTTTTTTTTTTTGAATATATATGAAAGAAACTAAAAGAAAAATACTTGTATTTTTGACACATCACAAACAAATACACCCAAGATTCAATCTTTTGCCATTTTCACATTGTATACTTCCAAAATATTTTTTTAAAATGAGAAATAAAATTTGAAGAATATTGCGACGTAAAATAAAATATATATTATGCCGGATTTTGGAATATATTTTTAAACAAATATTGTTTTAGCCCGACCGTATAACACCGCCTTCTTTTGCCATCCCATATTTTACTATGTTAACAGTGTATTCACGTTGGTTGGTTTAGACTTGTGCGTGTTTTGTCCCATTTAAGTGTAGGTGAGTCCCTTGATTTGTACTAAATGGATAGATTGGGTATTGATCTGAGTAGTCCAGGTGTATATTAGATTGTGCATGATTTTGCCACTTAAATAAATGATGAAAATAAGCACATACACCCTAGAAATAGCCTCAATTATTAGGATTAAAATAAAAAAAGGGTTGCATTTGTACTTCTAATCCTCTTCAAGGACTTCTTTGCGTTGGTTGGTTCAGAATTGTTCATGGTTTTGCCCACTAAGAAATCTCTTGTTCTATCCTGAGGTTACCATAATTTTAAGGCTATGTTTGGTGCATTTTTTACTTTAAGTTGTTGGCCGTTTCTAATAGACAACAATCTCCAGCCCACCCACCTCTCTTTCCTTTTTCCTCTCTAAGGGATCCCTTGTTCCATTATAATTTAGTTGTTTGGATACTGGCTTAAAGTAGTCGGCATGGTAATAGACTATGCCTGATTTAAGCGTGAAAGAGAATGGAAGTTCATGTTGGTTGCTGCAGACTCGTACATGTTTTGCCCCCTTTAAGCATCCGTTGTTCAGTCCTGAAAGATGAAAAGTTTATGATTATGTTTGGTGGATTCAGTTCAGGGTATGTAAATTTATATGCATTAATTTAAGTGTGAGTAAATTTTCTCGTTCAAGTTGGCATTTCGATGTTTTCATTGAATCTAAATTTCCTGGTATAGTTGAGTTTTTATTTGTAAGATAAGAATCTTGTTGATAGAATTGCATATATTTTCTTGTGAACTAGACATTCGTAAACAAAAATAAAAATATTTTTTTTAATCCGAATGGATTTCTGTTTGATTTTTTTCCACCTCAGGTAATTGATATGAAAGGCCTATCAGAAGAGAGAATACGGACAATTAATTAAAGTTGAATAAGAAATCAGTGAAATCATCAAGCTGGGAAAGCTTAACAAGGGTGTTTTAGTTTCCAGGTTAAAATCCTTGACATGGTTTTGAAACTGATTCAAACCACAAGCCATGAAACTGAAAATGAAATCGAAGTCTCTCTAAGAGCTTCTTTTGAGCTTCTGGAGCCTCAATTGAGGCCTCCTTTCTCACTCACAATCCCAACGCCAATTGAATACTTAACCCTTAATCGTGCGATTGTTTATGGAGTCCTATGCGAATCTCATTGGGCCCATGTTCATATTAAGCACTTACATGCCAAAGTAACAGATGGTTATAGTTTTTTCACGCGTTCTCTTACTAAGGTAGCTACTGATTTGTATCCCAAGCTTGTCAGATCTGCAAAGGTACAGTTGATTTGGGTTAGTAATGAAATGGTCTCTGTTTCTGCCATTGGGGTAGATGGCTTGTTGGTGGCTCTAATGAGGCAAATTGTTGGCGGTGATATAAGCAGGGAAAATATGTGGCTCTGTTCGGAGTTGGTTGGTCTTTTTTTGGCCAAATGGGATTGTTTACTCGAGGAAGAGCCATTAGTCCTAACAAGTGCTCTTTATGCATTTCTTCGGTTACTGGCTAGTCATTGCAAATTATCTAACAGTCCAAAACTAGAGGTGTTAAAGCGAATGGAGATTGATTTTTGTATAAGAATGTTAAGGGAGCAATTTCAGTTGTGTTTCAAGATAGGGAGGGATCTCGTCCGTCTTCTACAAGAGTTGGTTTATGTGCCTGAGTTCCATGCTATATGGAAGGGCTTGTTACTAAATCCAAGCGAATTCAAAGTCGATGAGTTTTCAGATATTGCACAGATTTACTTTGCGAGGACTTCAAGTCGGTATTTTCTTCTTGGAATCACTCCAGAAATGGAAACCCAATTGAGATTTTTGCTTACTCATGTTAACTTGGGGTGTCAGAAGAGATACCAGACTTGGTTTGAGAAAAAGTTCCTTTCCTCTCCCGAGAGCGAAACTTTAGTGATTGACATTGTTCGCTTTATTTGCTGTTCACACCACCCATCTAATGAAATTATTCACTCAGCTGTTATTCCAAGGTGGGCTGTTATAGGTTGGCTATTGAAATCTTGTAGGAAGAATTACGTTGAAGCTAATGTCAAGCTAGCACTGTTTTACGACTGGCTTTTCTTCGATGAAAGAACGGACAACATCATGAATATTGAGCCCGCAATCTTGTTGATGGTTAATTCGATTCCTAGATACATTGACATTACTAACACGCTCCTCGAGTACTTGTTTCTTCTCATGGACCACTACAACAGTGAGAGGAGTGATATTATTAAGAGCAGGATATCGTTAGCTTTCTTTATGCTGGCTAAAAAAGGGGTGATTAAGTCGCTTGATGATTTTGTTCATTGCAATGTTATTTCTCCCTTTCTCAAACAGAGGCTGGTCGATTTGCTCTCTGCTGGTCAAACAAGTGTTATTAAGGACAAAGAAGCTTACTCCATTGCCACCTCTAACCGATGATGATCCCGTTCTTAAGATTTCAAATCAGCCAGCCGCTTCCTCTCATCATGTCTTACATCATTCTCTGATTTGGTATATTGACTTTTTATATTGGTCAAGGTATTTATTCCGTGTTTACAAGGGCTCACTTGATGCAATATTCTCAACAGTGAACATAATGCATGCGACCTTGCTTAAGTTAACTAACACAAGTTTTTTCTGTTTGTATGGTTTCTATTTAAACTTAAAACAGCACTATTGTCATTCATGAATGTTATTTTAGCAATAAATACGCATCTCCGGTATCTTCATGGCAAGAATAATCTCTCTTATATAAAAGAGGGAATAGAGACTTCTTCACCAGCTTCAACCAAGAGCAGCTTCCAAGCGGCGTTGAAATTTTGCTCCCTCAGAGTTGCTTCATGTTACTCACACCAACGAACTCCTGCTGTTGCCACGTGCTGTTTCGGCCAGCAGCTGAAATCCTTGTGCCGTTTAATTTAGAATCATCTTCGTCAGCAGCAACAAAGGTCAACGACAACTCCACTTCAGCCTCAGAATTCCAGGTCAGTTGTTAGTTAAAATTATTTATTCCATTCAAATTCTGAATTTAAATGTTCAATTATGTGCTATAAGACAAAATATGAGCCCACTGGCTACCGTTGCATGATCACCCTACTCAATCTTTATTTTTTTAAGGTTAACAAAACTGTGGTTGCAAGGTGTTTGTTTAAATTCCTTATAGATAATAGTTGATTAAGGTTGATTTAAGTATTTGTTTAAATTTTCTTTATGTGTTTGTTGATTAAGGTGTTTGTTTAAATTCCTCACAGTAAAATCTTTTTTAAGGTCTTTGTTTAAAGGTCACCTATGAAATAAATTGGGTACACTTTTATGAGGAGAAGCTTAATTTTTTAAGGTTAACATAGCTACGTTGGCAAGGTGTTTGTTTAAATTCCTTATAGATAATAGTTGATTAAGGTTGATTTAAGTATTTGTTTAAATTTTCTTTATGTGTTTGTTGATTGTGTTTGTTTAAATTTCTCATAGTAAAATTTGTTGCTCTTAAATTGCAACCTTTTAAATCCCAAGAGTCCATAAAAGGCTCATTTGATGCTGAGATTAGGTTATCAAGCTTATTAGCTATCTAATATTTGTGAAAGTTTGGTGGCACCAATGTGCTAATGGAATTTTCTTCACTTCCGCACCTGTTTTTCCTTTATACAGAAGCTTCGATTAAATTCAGATTTCAATGTTCTTTCAATTCCCATTGTTTATGCTGTTGTGGTTGAACAAGGTCTGGATAATTCACTAATTTCCACCTTTATTTTCGATTCAACTTTTGCATCTTTTTCAGCCATTTAAACAACTGTGTAAGCCGGTCTGTTTACCGTTGGTGATGGCTTTGTTAGAGGTGTAGAACCTGTTCGAACGTCCTCCCATTTTTAGTTCGTTAAGATCCTTGAAGGTATCCTATTCCGTTAAAACTTCTTGCCATTTGGTTTTCTTCAACAATTGCAGCTTTGGTTCAATCAAGCTCTTAAACAATGCCATAGTTTTCTTATTCTCCCTTCTTAGGTCTGTTGGACTAGGAGTATGACATTTAAACTACAGTACTGGAGGTGGAGGCTATTCGAAGTTGAACAACATTCGTCCGAAGATTGTACAAATGATCAAATTTTCATTTCGACTGTATCGATATTGGGTTGCTAGCATGATGGTTCATGCTGCTGTAACATTACATTTTTGTGAAGGATTAGTTTCAGTTCTTGTAATGTTGCTGGTATATATCTTGTTTGTTGGATGATATTAGACAATCAGCCTGGGTATTTCTTTGTAATTTTCAAAACAATTAGTTATTTTTATATGGGGTATTATTATAATTTGCTTTGGGTTTCTAAAAAACTAAAATTGGACGATACTGATGTTCTCTCGGTGACCGATCATTTAGAACTGATTGACCTGCGAAAGGCCCTTCTGATACGAAAATATCGGTCCTCGATCATCATGATTCAATTGCGCCGGGAAGATATGAATGACGACTATGGGATTCGTTTGGCTGTAACTTTTAAGCAAATAATACGGTTTATTCTTGCCTAAGAAAAAAGATGGATGCATTTGATTTAAAATTTTCTGTTTATTCAGGTCCAAAATAGCAGATAAGTCTAGCTTAAAAATTAAGCATCCAAGCGCTGTTCAATTTTTAAGTAAAAAAATTGATAATTAGAATTTGTGAGCTGAATTTGGGGGTGTAAACGGGCCGAGCTTGGTACTGTTGAGGCTTGGTTCCTCATATTTATTAAGGAGCTCGAGCTCAACTCTGCACGAGTTTGAGCCACTCAATTATAGCTCCAACTCTTTCTTAGTACCCAGAGCTCGAGCTAGCTCGCGAGTCAATTATTTTAGTAACAGTTAAAATTTATATTATATTATATCTAAAATGTAATCTTTCTTGTATAACCGACGTCGGAGAAATAAGATTATTTACATTGTTGTGTGCATGCATGATCTAAGATTAATATATATATATATATAAACGAGTCGAGCTTTACCAAGTTCTGATTCGGCTCTTTTACTAAACGAGTTCTACAATTCGGCTTTTGCTCGGCTCTTCAATCAAACGAGCCGAGCCCGAGCCGAGCCACTATCGAGTAGCTCTCGAACGATTCCGTTCATTTATATCCCTAACTGCAACAGAACATTCCCTATAAAAAAAAATACATAATTTTTAAGGGAAAAAAATCCAAATGTTGTCCAAATTTGACACCCTTCAGTTCTAGACACGTAGCCAGATTCATAATTTTAAAAAACATACAAAGAGTAAAGAAATTTAACATTTAGCAAGCTCTAGAATTTGAAAGGTGTCTACGGTTGCTTGGCTAGAAATAAACACGTGATCACTAAAACAAAGTTCGATTGAGCAACTCCAACAAACTTATAACAAGTCTCAAACTTAACAGTCAATCAATTCGAAGGGTAGAAGTCGAAATTATAGTAGGCCGAAAGGGATACGAGAATAAGGAACAAAACAGGACGTCGAAGCACGCCTTAAAAATATAATGGGAAATAGAAAGCGATGATATTATAAGTAATCGAATAAATGATATGTGACCTATTGGAAAATTTAAAAAATATATTAAAACTTTATATCTATTAATTACAAAGATAGATCTATATTTTAACATAAAATACTTTTAGTAATGTTATAAACACTAATATTGTAGAAAAAAGTGATTGATCTTGATTTATTTATTTATATTTTGTGCATATTTTCTACTGGGAGGGGATCTATTGCGAAGTGAGTTTCAAATACTGTTAAATAATAAAAGAAGAGAAAAAGAGAATTTGTCATATTGTATAATTACAATGAGCTTCTTATATATATATGACTCAATCATATAACGATAAAAATATAATCAATTCAAATCATAATCTAATTTAATTACAACTTTTCCCTTTTTTTATT
>MKEJ01056889.1:0-10172 GCA_001753735.1 Embelia ribes
ATATTGCGTGAAGGCTTGCTTGAGGAAGTCAACCTGTATGTAAATATAAAAATCAACGACCATGATAATTGTAACATTATACAATTTGCTTGAAAAACATAATACTGATAAAAATATTATAATTAAATCTTACTATCTTTCCAACTTGGTTCAGTCTTTTTTGCCTCTGGCTTCGGGTGGCGAGAGAATCCAAAATGTACACTACCATCTTCCCCAGGTTGATAACGAGCAAGAACCAATGGCCATCATAGACAATCGGCACAAATATCTATAACATCAAAGTAATATAAAAACTGGTAGTTAAGGGCAACCACATCTAAGGCAGTCTTTCAACTTTTGAAATTGTAAGGCTACTTACAGTTTTCAGTTGTGATGATGGGCCATATAAACTATTTTTTCTGAAACACATCTTGTACGCTTTCTCGTAATTCGACAGCTCATTATCTAGAGCATGCACCTACACAAAAATAATACACAATTTATAACATGGCCAAAGAGAATGTCAAGCATTGGATTGCAAAAAAATAAGCAAATTACCCAGCAAATGAGGGAACATATAGAATTATTTGCTTGTTGTATGTCTTCTTATTAGCCGCTGTCAACTTATTACACAAGGTTGAAATTACTGACGTGTCTATATCCCTAACCTCTTACAAACTGAATATATTATGTCGGCATATATGGTAGTTGTCAATAACCACAAGTGACTCGCTGAAAATAACAAACAATCAAACAATAACAACAATATTGTTATATTTCCAAACAAAATAACAGTTGAGGAAATGAATATATATATCCACACAAAATAAACTCAAGAATTATGAGTCATACCTCAGTGGTGGTGTCATATTCACCAAGTAGTTATAAACCACGTCTTGGGCGGTAATATTTTCAATCTTAGCAGCCTGTAAAGATGATACATGCAGAATAATTAAATGTCCAGCTTCTTTTTGGCATATGCACAACATACCTTAGCTTGCCTCGCGGGTATATTACGGACCTTCTGCTTTTTTTTCCCCTCTATATTCCTCTTTGCCTACATAATACAAACACACAAGTAATTTCACAACATAAGTGAAGAACAACAGGAAGAAGAAAAACAACACAAGTAGGATGTATATCATTGTTGGCTTTTCAAATGCTCGTATAAATAAGAGAATAAAGCAAATACTACTGTATAATAAGTAGGTAGTACTGACATTATTAAATTTTTAAATTTAAATAATATAATCGAAGTATTATTGAATTACTTCACCTCGTAAGTGTACGAATTTCGAGTATATGTATTTTCCTTCCACAAGCTCCTGCTACTCATATGATATGTACCTATTATTTTTTGCAACTCAGACTCTATATTTGGCATCAAGCCCTCTTCAATGCTCGATTTAGGATATCTTCAAGTATATACCAAACTTATCTTATAAACAGACAAGGGAACAACCTCCCTTTTACCCTTACCATTCTCCCCATCTTCACCAATTGCCTCATCTTCCTTATCTACTTCCATTTTCCCCTTTTCTCCCCCTCTTGACTCCCCATCCCTTTTCCCACTAGTCTCCCTATTCGTTTCAAAACTCTCGAATCCATTCTTTACCTCCTCATAACCTTCTCCACTAGAATCCGCATCATTTTTAAGACTTTCAGGTCCATCCTTTGCCTCCTCATCCCCTTTTCTACTAGTATCCTCATCCCTTTCAAGACTCTCAGGTCCATCCTTTGCCTCCTCATACAACTTATCTTGCTCACTTTTCTCCTCAATAACCATTCTCAAACTTTTTTCCACATTCGTTCTATAACTATCTTTCCTCATTCCACTAATCAGCTGATTTTTAGCTTCCACATTCGCTTTCACCTCGTTCTCAACCAATAATATCCTTCTCTCCAAGACTTTAAACTCCTTATTTTCCTTACTTTTCAAATCCACTTTCAAACCTTCAAAATCAATTGAGACTTGCAATGGAATTTCCTAAATAACAAGCAAACAAGTAAGTCAGTTACTTTTAAGATACATATTTCATGATTCACATACATTAATATAAACGAGAAAAAGAGAAAAATAAACTACCAATAAGTAATGACAATAAATGTAAACAGGAAAACGAAAGTAAACATGGGTAAGAGAATCCTCTTTTTAGAGTAGGAATAGATAATATTACCAATTGCTCAGCTGAATCCATTTTTTTTTATCCAACCACTTCATCCGCTGCTTCACCTTATCGTTATTCCATTCTGCAAGGACATGTGTCAATCCACTCAACTGCATATGATCATATTCGTCTAATGGCACGACATAGCGAAAATAAAATAACTAAATTGCTGCAAAACAAAACAAAAATGGTATTAATAACTTCAAATATTAAATACAAAAACAAATAAAACCAAAACTAAAATTAATAATATTAGGAGAAGTCATGGTAAATTTTTTACCATAAGAAAGAGAATACATTCTGGCATAGTCGCCTACCATTGCTTAAACTTAATAATTCCACCAATCAAAAAACTCAACACGTACCTCGCCTAATTAATTGAACTCATACCACATTCACTTAAGCAATGCAAAAACCCTAAATTAACACTTAAGCTTGCATTTGGGCATAATATATACCCCAGCATAAACAACCCAAACTTCATCCTAAAAACTTCACCACCAGTATTCAACATCTTTAAATCCTCCTCTACTCTTTTTAATGAAATTATTCCACTCTCAACATCACCAAAATACTTCTTCACTAGCTCTGATAAATCCATGTTTCCGTTGGTAGCCACCAGCAGTCTGCTTCCCGAAATCCCCATGATATGTTCTACGTGAGCGGATGTTATCTTCAGCTCTACACCGTGAATTTTTAGACACCTTCTACTAACATTATAATGCTCAACCAACCACGTACACACACCATGAGGAATGTTTGACACATTTATATGCAGCAAACTACCTAAACCTATATATTTCACCTTTTCTTTTTGGCATGGTTCCAAACTAGAGATTATATTAACCACAGGTTTCGGTGAAGTATGAGAAGTTATGATCTTCTCCTGTACGTTCAAAAAAAAAAAACAACCAATCAAATTTTCACATATTAGTTAGTTTAATTCATGATAGGAAAGTATTTCATAATTACTAATTTAGAACTAATATGCTATAACCTTTTCTTTTTTCTTCTCTTTCGCTTTCTCCTCGTTGTATTTTCTTCTTTCTTCCTTTACCTTCTCTTTGAATAGTTGCTTGTCTTTTTCACTGAGGTTCTTCCAAACATCACTAATTTTTTTTTACTAGTTGAAAGGAAATAAAGATTAGTTTAATTGTTAATACATTGAATAACAATAAAGCATAATAACTACGGGAGACTCATTTTATACTGTCTCGCTAGGATTTTCAGGACACAATCTTCCTTTTTTGTGTCTGCTGCATTTACTCTTTTGCATATGGCATATGATGGAAATTAAGACTTATTATAATAAACAACCAAAATACACAAATACTATATAAAAAATATATATGTTGCTTACTAGTAATTCATCCAAGAATTGGGTGGCTTCGTCAAATGATCTTTTAATCTAGGTGCTTTAGTTGTGGCCATCTGCATTTGGATTTAAAATTAAATTTTAGTCCATCATCAGAACCTAGATTATGCCACATTTCAACAATTTCATGCTAATGACAAAAACACTCAATAAATAGATTTTCTGTAAATTACATTAAATATATTGACAAAACTTCCTAAAAATTATGAAACCCTATAATTTGGGGATTTAATTAATCCCCAAAAAGTTTTAAATTGAAAAAAAACATATAGAAATAGTATGATTACACGAGCACGCAAAGCATATAGAAAACATACAATTACCAATACACAAAACCTAGAACTTATTTAGAACTTAAAAACCTATAATTTATCTAGATAATTGGATTATTCTATACAAGAGTATTTGTACAGAAATCTCTATAGAAATCCTAAAATTAATTTTTTTCTCATATTATAGAAATTGGGATTTTAATTTAATCCTAAAAATTAAGAAACCTTAAAATTTGAAAATTTTAATTTATTTACCAAAAACCCTAAAATTTGGGGATAAAACCTACGTACGCATCCCTAAATATCTAGAGGATTTTAGGGAATTTTATCATAAACCCTAAAATTTAGGGGATTTTAATCTAAAACATATAAATGAAAATTTGAGGATAAAATCAAGATAGATATACCTTAATGTTACGACTTAGCCACCACGATCACCAACCCACGCAGTTTTAGAATTTTGAAAGGAGGAGGAGATGCAATGAAAATGAGAGTGAAAGTGTGTGTTTTAGGGTTTAGTTTAACAAAGTGGTGAGACAATTGTTGTCATGCCCCAAAATCCGTTACCCGAGGATCGCAACATAAAAAGAAAAGAAAAAAAAAGTATAAAAATACTTCTATGGCACCATCATCACTACAACATCTAATCACCACTGCAGGGTAATACTACGCAACTATATTCAACATTTACAATAGAGTCTCACAGAAGTAAATACATATATATCCTGCCTACAAATACATGTATAAGCTATTCTAAAAAGAAATAGGAAAACCCATGCTAACACTAGATAAAAATATCTGATACAAGTGTAAATGACCAGTTTACATATACACCGCCTCAAGCTATGTGATTGACAAAAATGAATAAAATAAAAAAGTAACAAAATGTTCTTGCCACTACAAAAGTAATACATGAGCATCAACATATCTAACTTCTACGTCGTCACCGCCATGCCTACCATAGCATCAAAATACATTTATATATGAGCATCTATGAATGCTCGTAGCCCGCCTTTGCGCTTACAAAACCATGCATAATAATAAAGAAGGAAAATAAAATGGTCAGATGATAAATATCAAGATATAATAGAGTCTAAGTGCTATAAGACATTAATGAGCATGCTATTCCAAATTAAATAAGGCATCAAATTAAACATACTTCAATAACGGTAAAAAGTAAAGAATACTAATGAATACCAACGTGAATAACAATGCAACTTGCCATGACTATGCGAATGATAATCAAAACTGGCCAACACTATAACTATGCAAAAGATAATCAAGACTCGCCTCGCCTCGCCTCACCTCGTCAACAACTCAATCTAAAAAGTTGGGACTAGTATTTATCATTTTGTAAAATGACGCTAGAATCCGTTTGCCAAACCTAATGCCAATCCTAACTTTTATTGACCCCTCTGCCAAACGTAAAGCCCGTCAATGTTAAAATTCTTGATCAGGTTTTCCATCTTTCATGGTAAGGATATAGGCCTCATTGCTTCCCACTATTTGTAAAATAATACTTTTATCCCGAAAAGAAAGAACTCGATTCTTAACTCTACTCATAACAATGCATATGTCTTGCCTACACATACTGATGCATAAATCTCGCCAACGCATAAGATAATAAACAATGCCATATTATGATGAATTATTCTACGAGCTATTTATCACGTGAAATTTTATTATATCAACTACGCCATACATAATTTCATACATTAAGCAATCAACTCCACCATACAATTAATCATATACGCTATATTCTACAAATTCTCAATTGTATATTGAGTTTATAGTTTGTTGTACCTCGCCAATGCACCGATTAGTTACCAAAAGACTAACGTCAAATTCCCCCGAAAACCCTTTTCTTGCTCCACTGAATTAATCTCTCTCTGCCACTCGAATGACCTCACTTCTATATATTAAAACTATTTATAAGGCATAAGGAAAATATTTCTTAATTATATGTCAACAAACTCGATTGCCATGAAAAATGAGGAAACATCACCAACATAATGAAACGATAAAAATTATGCCAACATGTAGCTATTGTGATGGCAAGTAAGAAACATATTTACCTCAAAACCAAACGACACCCAAAGCGAGATGATACTACCTCGACTTAGTTGAAGCTTAACACTCACCTTTGACCCTCGATATTATCTACCTATAAAGCTTGGATCATAATGAACCTATACAAAGAAATGATCTACAAGACGTAAGGAACAAGAAAAATAATTTATTTTCATGAACCAGAAAGCACGAAAAATGAGAAAATCCAAACGAGAAAATGAGAAGACGAGACTTTAGTCAAAAGAGAGGCCTTGCAATAAAAAATCCAAATGTCAACTTTATTTTGGTAGATGACCAATGGCGATAGATGAAATTGTCATCCAAACCTCAAAAACCCACTTTCTTCTTTCTTTCTTTCTTTTCTTTCCACTTTTCTTACACCATTTCTATCACTTTAATGGTCAAAATAAATAAGAAGAATGGATAAATAGAAGCTAAAAGGGCCGGCCATAAAGGGGGTAGAAGGGTAATTTGTTGGCTTGAGAAAATTGACCAAGCCAACTTCACAAAACAAATGCAACCAAAAAATACTAACTAAAAATACTACTATTTTTAGTCTAGTTTTTGTTATGTATATTTTTAAGTATTTATGCATATATGTTGTGTACAAAAAATATATATACACTACTTACAACATACAATACCAATTGATACATCATGACAGCAAATATGCCATAACACATCAGCACATCGAGCTCCACACTACCACCGCCAACGAAATAAATAATAATACTATAATTCGTATAGCACTATCAAATATTGAAACAAAAAATTAGTACGGAATTTTTGGGACGTTACAATACTAACTATGACCGATGTAACTTTCCCAATATATCTTCTCTAATCGATATAAGTACATACAATCAACCTCAGTATCTAAGCTCTTCGCATTCCCCCACAGTCCAAACTCAGGATTTACCACCTTGTGTTCTAGCAAAAAACTTTTGTGATCATGCGTTATCCTCCTGAGATTCAATTACCCTGTCTACTAGTTCTGGTTGAGCAACTATAGCATACAACGAAACCCATTCTTTCTCATCAATGAACTCCAAAACAAACTCACAAAATATCTTTATGGCATCCCATTCATTGTATCTAAGACATGCTAATGTACACCGAGTCTTACAACTAAATGCATCCCCTACTGCATTAGCCTTTTTTGGATGGTACTAAAGATTGAAATTATATTGCTCCAAATACTCAATCTATCTTCTCTATCTTATATTCAAGTCTCTCTACGTGAAGATGTATTTGGGGCTCTTATGATCTGAAAAGACCTTGAATCTCTTCTCGTATAGGTAGTGTCTCAAGATTTTCAAAACAAACACAACCGCTCCTAACTCCAAGTCATGAGTTGGATAATTCTACTAATAAACTTTCAACTATAGAGAAGCGTGGGAAACTACTCTCTCTATTTGCATAAACAAATAGCCCATCCCTTATTTCGATACATCACAATACACTATATAACCCACTTCTAGCTCCAGAATGATCAACACACGTATTGTTGTCAACAACTTTTTCAGTTGCATGAATGACTAATTGTACTTAGCTTCCCACTCAAATTTGACCTATTTATGAGTAAGGCGGGTCATATGAGAAGCTATAGTTGAGAAATCCTTTATGAATCTCCTGTAATAACTTGTTAGTCCCAAGAAACTCCAAATCTTTAATACATTCTTTGGCCATTCCAAATTTGACATGGCTTTGACTTTCGAATTTATGACCACTCTTTCAGTAGTCACTACATGCCCCAAAAGCCTCGCTTCCTGAAGACAAAACTTACATTTCAACAACTTTGCATATAATTGATATTCTCGTAACGTCAATAGTACAATATGAAGATGCTCTTGGTACTCCTCATTCTTGGAGTAAACAAGTATGTCATTAATGAAAACAATGACAAACCTATCCAAAAACTCCCTAAATACTCCATTAATCAAATCCATGAACTCCTCTGAAGCATTTGTCAGCTCGAATGGCATGATTAGAAACTCATAGTGACCATAATAAGATTTGAAAGAAGTCTTTTGAACATCCTCTTCTCAAATTCTCAACTAATGGTACCCCAAACATAGGTTAATCTTCGAAAAGTACTTCAACCCCTTCAATTGGTCGAATAAGTTATCTATCCTTGGTTTCAAGTACTTGTTCTTGATCATCCTCTAGTTCAGTTTCCCTTAGTTGATGTTCATCCTCATTGGCCTATCTTTCTTCTGTACGAATAAAGCCAATGAACTCCATAGAAATGTACTAAAATGGATAAACCCCTTTCTTATTAGGTCCTCAAGTTGAGTCTTTATCTCCTTCAACTCGGCAAGTACCAAATGGTATGGTGTCATGTAAATGGGACTCGTACCTAGAACAAGATCTTTAGTGAACTCCACCTTACGACGTGGTGGACATCTATTAAGATCCTTTGAAATCACAAACTACTGAAGACAACTCTGGATGTGCCTCTTCAGCCTCGAAACTAGAAAGATTTACCAGGATATAGTTAAGGGTGTCTTTGGCTATCCTCACAAAAAACATTAAGGATGTCTAGTTTTCCAACAAACTGAATGACCTTCCCTTCCTCAAAAAATAGTATAACCCAACGATGGTCACACTTAATAACATCACAGTTGGATGACAACCAATTTATCCCAAAATAACATCAAACCTAGACATATTAAGTACAAGAATATCATTAACGAATTAATGATAAAAAAATGGGGATTAAACAATGATGACATATGAACCTCGGAACTATCCTAACACCAAAGGTGTATCAATCAACATATAAGACCCAAAACACTCTGGTTCCAATCCTAACAACCAAACTAAAACCTTTGTGACAAATGAACGAGATGCACCCATATCAAACAAAATATGTGCACATGAAGACTGAAATAACAAAGTACCTTAGATATGGATGCCTCTACTGGAGTGGTAGGGACATCCTGAAGTGCATACATGTGCATCTGTGCCACTGGTGTAAAAGTAGATGTTATTGCTAGGTTCTTACTCTTATGCTGGCCACCATGACTCACCACCACTCCTGACTGAAGTAATGCAAATTGTGGTGCTAGTGGTGCTATATGAGCAAGTTGAGTCAAGGCATCCTGAGTAACTTGAGTCTAAACGACCACCTTAGGACAAAAGGGTCTACATAATTCCTATAGCCCCACACCTATGGCACCTCATCGAAGGATGGTATTAAATGAAATGTACCTCCTGCTTGCACTTGTGACAATTCTTCCAACCCAAACTCATCGACCCAATCACCAAGTTTAGAGGCCTCTCTAAACTGTATGCCCTAGAAAGTGTGAAACTTAATCATCTCATCCCTACTTTTTACTTCCCTGGCTACCATTCTACTCCACTACCTTATCGCATAAAAAATGTAGTGCGGTCTTTGCCTTGACCAAGCTATCAGTCACTTAAATTGTGCGAAAATGGTATTCCATGTTGGACACCCATATAATGGCCTTTGCTATGCCCAAACCTCCCCGAAAAATTGTCTTGTTAGTCTTACCAATCCCTTTTTGTACCTTCATTTTCCAAGTTCTGACGTTCGTGTCTCCAACCTACTAAATACCCATCCATTCGAGCATCGCTTTAATGGCTTTAAAGGTTTGTTATTCCATCAATGTAAATAGTTGTTGTAGGTCGGCCATAATATATCTCAATACAACCCCAGCTACTCCTACTATGGGTACAGTTGTTGGAACCTTACCTCAACCTCCAGCAATATCCATGCCTTCCTACTCTCTTACCAATGCAATCTCCTCCTCATGTTGAGTGGGCACCACTGGAGGAAGATCGACATGACCCCCACCATGGCCACCTTACCCCCCACGTCCTCTACGACCATCGTGACCAATACCTCAACCATTTTTTCCTTTATGTGTCATTTAAAGAATTATAGAAAACGATTCAGAAAACAATCACATGCTCATATTATATATAGCAAAGGAAATAATGCAAAAACCGAAATAACTTGTCATCAAGTTCGTCCACTAGCAGAGATCCGTGTGAGGCCTACAAGGCATCCCTTGTCTATTCAATATAGAGCTAAGTATCGATATCTATCATAACAGACTACTAGTTTTTAAAAATAAAACATGCGTATGTAAGGAATACGACATGGATTGATGTAAACAAGGCATACAAGTCACACAGAAACATCAAAGGCTATCAAGTTCCTAGATGTCTATCTTGATCTTCTAGATGCATCTCACTCGAGACATCCTACTGATAGACCTAAAGCTCAACAACTCCTAAGGTTATCGTATACCATGAGTTTTGATACCAACTTGTAACTCC
>MKEJ01056908.1:0-13021 GCA_001753735.1 Embelia ribes
CCCATGTCCTAAGCCATAGTGCCAAAAAAACTTACCTAAATCGGAATTTTTTATCCCAAGCACAAACTCTATCAAACTGCTTGCTTCTATCACATTGCAACCTGAAATTAGTAGACCAAATGAATTTGGTTCTTTAAGAATCATAGCTTTTGACCTAAAGTTAAACATCCACAACTACATGGACATTCCAAAATTAAAGGACTAAAATTTTCTTTTAAGGGTTATAGTCTTCCTATATATAAACTCCATATCAACTACATACATCTCCAAAGTATGATGGATATAAATTACCTATTCTAGTCCATTTAGTTCTTATAAATGACTAACATCTCCAAAGTGACGATATAACACATTACCAACATTAGAAGTCTAATAAATTACCTCCGAGACCAGAAGACGCTACAAAAATGGCAGGAACCTCCTGAGGTGCATTCAACCACATTGGTCTCACTGATACAGAAGGGGATATGGTAGTTCGGTTTCCATTCCTCTATTAATTGCCAAAACCAGTTGCTACTTCAGGCTGAGCAAACATGACTGGTGGTGTTAGTGGTGCGGTACGAACAACCTGAGCCAGTGTGGTCAACTACAAACAAACACTTTGCATATTTCCCATAGCTCTACACCTATTATACCTTATCAAAGGGCAATACTTTATAATGTGCCCTTCTCTCTTACATTTGTGATAAATCCTTCGACACTCGTACTTACCGACCCTACCCTATAAGTGGAAGGCCGTTGAACTGAATGTCTCTGAGAGTACGATGTTCCACCCTTCCGACCTTCATTCCACTTATTCCGAATAATACTCTATCTCTTCAATTGTTTCCCCTGACTTTTTATTGTTTCATCCCCAATACATGTATTACTGATCTGTTGTATCATATCTCCTCGGGTACTATTTTTACTACTTGAGAAACATGTTGAGTTATTAGCACCGTCAACTACTATAAGTCGATAGTAACCTTTTCTGTAGCAGGTCCAGTGATGACCACCCTTTGTGCAGCTGTAGAAGCCTCCTCAAAGGCCCCCCCATGAATCACATTGTTTTGTGTTCCCCCGAAAATAACTCCTCCTATACTCTCACTGGTGCAATCACCTTATATGTTTGATTGAATGTCGATGGGTGTAGATCGACATGTTCCCCACTGCGATCGCTACATCCATCACATCCATCGTGTCCCTCGCTTCCCAAATCTAGACTCAAGGAAGTCACCCAAAATCAATCAAATATTTTCATGATATACAATAAAAAAAATGCTAAGTACATAAATCCCGAACATCTTGTCGATAGTTTTGTCCACTAGTAGAGATTTATGCTGGGCCAACAGGGCGTCTCCTGTCAATTCAACATGGATCTAAAAGCCGATGTCTGCCACAACAAGATATCAATTTTAAATATGAAAACCAATTAAGAAAACAATGCGATTCATGGATTGATGCAAACAAGGCATACAAGGGAAGATAATGCAATTCATGGATTGATTCATGTAGTCGATGGTCGAGGAAGACGTGGCGATGGTGGCAAAAGACAAGCAGGATGGTTATTGTGTCTTGGCAGGGAAAAATAATTATGGTTTTGACGTTTGTAAGACTCTTGATACCATTTTAAGGATACCAACAATTTATATACACAATACGGAACATTCTACAATAATAGAAACAACACGCTAGCTCTCATCCTTTTTATTAATTACATTATTATCACTAACAACCCTAATGTACAAAAAAATAATAAAAATATATATATAAAAAATGCCTCGTTTAGTGGTTTGCCTAAGGCCTTAAAAGCCGCTACTGCTTTCTTGGTTCAAACAATTACTCAACCAATTAAGAAACAAAATGATACATCAAAACGTAACAAATTATGAACATAAACTCAGTTCTTTTATGAAGGGCTCCTTGGTTAAACACTAGCGAAAAGGCAAAGCCCATCATCGCTTAAATTAGATTTGTAGAAATTGAGAAAATCGGAATAAGTAAATGACCGATACTGAATAGGGTGATCTTGGTCAACGAGACACTGAGGCACTTCAATCGTGGAGTCCTCTTTCGGAGTTAGAAACAACCCGCATGAGTATCTAACTTTCCCCTCACTCATCATCACCCTGTGCTTTGTTGCATGAAGTTTCCCATTGCTCTAAGCCTATCATATCCATATGATAAAATATTGTATCCATTTAGAACTTGAGAATGGTATTCCTAATATTTGACTTAATAAGAAGTTGAGCACAGTCACTTTCCCCTATCTCATCATCACCGTGTGCTTTCCTTTGTGAGAATACATTACTCTATACTTGATAAATGAGTTTGTAACATATTTAACTTTAATACATTATAGAACGAAATGGTAATTTTTTTAAGGTGTTAGGGGAAAGTTTCTATATGGAAAATTTATTTTAAAATAGTAACAAAAATCTTTTTTTCCATATTAATTGTATTTTTCTACTTTATTGCTTGTAATAATTGTATGGCATAAAATAAATCATATTTTATAATAATGCATCTTGTCTTTTAAAAGGAATAGTAATGATAAATGTTTATATTTTTAAGAAATATTGTTTATTTCCTTACATGAAATCTAATCATCATAACAGTTTCGTTGAAATATTCATGTCATAAATGCCCTTTTTAGCATTTATTCGATTTTTGAAATAATCATGTTATGTTAACTCAAGGTTTCTCAAGAATACATTTTTTTTGGTATTCATTATTATAGTTTATAAAAGGTTAAATTTGACTAAGTATTGATTATCACTCTATTTTATAAAGAAATTGAATTCTGATTTGGAAACTAATGAAAATAAATTGATGGTGATCATTGTTTTTGCAAGCGGAAAAAATTGGCATATGTAGTCACATTTAGATTAACAAAATGAGTATATATAAATACTAGTAGAGTATAGCTATTGTGAAACTCCTATATTCGTTACTTATATTTTTTATGTATATAATTTTCTACACAATATGTGTAAGGCCCTGTAAAGTAAAGGGACTAAAGCTATAATTAAATAAAAAGAAGACTGAAACAAATTCATTCCTTACGATTTATGTTCTTATCTTCCGTTTTTGTCACAAAGAGAGAGGAAGGAAGAGAAGGAGAAGAAGTGAGCTTGGATCAAACATCAACTCTCGGTGGTAAAATGTTCCGCTCAACGATCCAAGGGCATAGTTGATTCCCTCTCGTCTGTAATGTCCCAGAAATTCATAATTTATTTTGCAATTAAATAATATTATTAATTTCTCTTAATGATATTATTTATATTCGTTGTTGAATTCGTGGATGTTGTATGCATTACGTAATTGCATATGCGTATCATAGTCGGGAACTATGATTTGTTTTATAGTGATGCATTCATTGTGTAGCATCTACCTCGTAGTCATGGGGTATTTCTCGAAGTCGTAGAAATCCATTCGTAGAGGTTTCGGAGGTTATCTCAGGGGTTTCATCAGGGTTCGTTGATAATCGCGTTAAGTCACGTATATCGAGTTTCAGGCACTCAAATGCCTTTTTGAAAGTTGTTTGACACTTCCATTAGTGTATATAAGTGATTTTGAGTCTTTTTGGAAATTTTAAGCCTAAGGGATTTGGACCTAAAATTCCAGTGGATCCAATCGATCCAGGAGCTTTTGGATCCATCCAAAGTTGCAGACTGATCGATCCAACTGCAGTTGGATCAATCCAATTGGTCAAGATCAGATTTTAAGTTCTTGACTTCACTTCTTCTTCTCATTTACAAAATATATACATATATTTCGAAGAGAGAAGAGGGAAAGGGAGAAATAGAATTTTAAACATTATGTCTCGGAATCATCTAGCTCAGGAGCTTGTCCGAGTTCAAAAAGCTAATTTTTTGAAATCGTTGGCTCGAGAAGATCATTTTGGCGTAAGTTTTTCTTTCTCCCAAGTTCATTTTTTTTCTTCGATTTCTGTATCTTTTTGGTATATTGAATTAAATTGGTTTTTCTTACTTCTGGTCTCATATGGATCGTTACTATATGTAGGTATAATACGATCCGAGTTCGTTTGCTAGCTCATTTTGGGAGCCGAATTTTCAACGTTTTCGGGGCGAAATCATCTAGAATTGCTCGTCATTTGGCTTTGAGGTTTTCACACCTTCTTATCACCATTACGAGGCGCGTTATTAACAACGTTAGTATGGTCAAATTCTATTCTCAAAAAAATTTATCTCGATTTCTGTATCGAGCTTCGTTAAAATAAATTATTCAAATTTATTTATTATATTTCATAGATGACTTATATGTATCGGTACATTACATTCTATATGGTGTAAAAAGCTTGTTAGAAGGAACTAAGAAAGGGACAATTCGGGGCAGCATTGGCTTAGACGTTCGGAGGCATACGTATTAAGGTACGGCCAGAAATGAACAATAGTATATGTTTGAACATATATGTTTATATAGAATGTATGTTTATGTTTAAGCTTTAAGTGTAATGTTCATTTACGTATGAATTATGCTTTCCCCGGATGTCCTACGTTTACTATGTTAAATGTGGCGTCGAAATTCATGTAAGATGTTAAGTATATATTTCGTCATATTATAGGTAATGTAGGTCACCCATGTGGTGACATACTTTTATGTAAGCATTTCGAGAGATGTCTGTAACTATTCGGGGGATGTATGTAAGTACTCGAAAGACGTATGCTATTGCTCGATAAGGTATAATTATAGGCAAGTAAGGTCATATTATATTGTGGCATATATGTATGATGTTTGCAATTAAAGTAAGCGTATAAGTATGCATTACAAATATTAGTAAGTGAAGAGGTACAAGTTGGCGACGCATGATTAAGTATTGAAAGCATATTATATATGAGAATGCTTAGTATATTTATTGAATAAATATAAGAAGCTTGTACATTGATTAAGCTTAGATTGGTTGTTAGACTCGTACATTTTGTTGTACGTTACAAGTAAGAGTAGGTCATGTTTTGTCGTGATAATTAAGCAAGTAAGTATGTTTCCTATTCATGTCATGTTTTGCCGTGGCATATATTTTAAGTAAGATGTATGGCGTAGTATGATCATAAGGCGTTTGGAAAATTATTCTGTTCAAAAGCATGACATGAGTATTAGTATCCATGTTACATTCATAAGCATGCATGCTACAATTATAAGTATATGGGAATAAGTTACTCAAGGCAATACAGAATGGCCAAGTTGTTTTTAAGAAAATGCAGTCTGTTAAGAAAGGAAAAATTCATATTTTACATTATCGTTATGTTGTGGCTTGACCATGGTTTACGTTATCGTTTTATCGTGGCGTAACCTATGATTTCATTATTGTTTTGTCATGGCGGGTTATAGAAGGATGTTTTGTTGTCATAAACATTATGTCGTCTCGGGTGTAACCTATGATTTCGTTATCGTTTTGTCATGGTGAGTCATAAAAGGACGTTTTGTCATCATAGATATTATGTCGTCTCGAGTGTAAGAAATACCTCATGTATATTGCATAAGGAGGACATAAGAAACGCCTATGTTGTTTTTAAGAAAGGCAAAGGGATAAGTCTCAATATTCTTTTTAAAAGTAAATGTGATAAGTCTTGTATGCATACGTATATTGGTTCATAGTTGTAGCGAACAAGATAAGTCTCGTATGCATAAGTGTATGGATTCGTAGTTAGTATGGACGAGTTAAGTCTCGTATAATTATATATATTGCCTTTTTATGTAGTAGGTCTAGATGAGTAATGTTCTCGGATATGGATGATTACTTCGTAGGTAATGGATGTATGTGTTACACCCTTACTTAAGTGGTAATAATTATATAATGATTATGTTTATTATTCATGTTATATACATGCTATTTACTGCATCCTTCCAGATTTATCATTTTGTTGATTTCTTAACCTTACATTTTCTTTTTCTATCATACATCATTATTAAACTATATAGGTCCAGAGTTTGGCTCAGGACATACTGGATAAGTTATGGAGTTGCTTATGCAGGGTTACATTTAGTAGATTTAGGCTATTATTATATCAGACATGATGATTGTATATTTTGGATTTAGTAGCATACTCTGATTTAGTAATAACATTGTACGAAAGTATAGGCATGTTCTGGTTCTTGTACATGAGGTGAAGAACATACTTATACCTTTCTTCTTATTATTTTGGCAAGCCTACAACTCGATTTTGTATTTGTAAATAAAGGGTTTACTGTTATTTAAAAGTGGAGCTTTATGATTATGTCTATATAGATTTTTGGAGATTGCATTCATGAGCCGCATTATGTATATTATAGTAGGATGATTGGTATTTGGGAACGGGTTGTAATAGTTATTATATTCCTTTTTTTTCTATTCTTATATCTCACGTCCCCGGATAATAGATTTCGGGTTGACTCATCTTTATATATTTGTATATTTCATTATAGAAAAGAAAATTATATACAATAATGATAAATACCAGTAGAGTATAAATATTGTAAAACTCCTATAAGCGTTATTTATATTTTTTATGCATATAATTTTCTACACAATATGTGTAAGGTCCTGTAAAGTAAAGGGACTAAAGCTGTAATTAAATAAATAGAAAACTGAAAACAAATTCATTCCTTATGGTTTATGTTCTTATTTTCCGTTCTTATTACAGAAAGAGAAAGGGAGAGAGGGAGAAGAAGAGAGCTTGGATCAAAATACATCAACTCTCGGTGGTAAAACGTTCCGCTCAACAATCCAAGGGCATGATCAATTCCCTCTCGCCGTTCTTTTTGTTTCGAGGTAAGAATTTCTCGAGAAACTATCCGTATTCATGTATCATCATTTAGCCCTCATTCATTGAGAGTGGATTCGATGATAGACTAGATTTATAGATCCATTAACAAAAAATTCATAACCACAAATTCATAGGTTTGTTGTCTTCGTTTGTATGCTTTTGGGTGGCGGTGCTAGAGTTTCTCTTTGAGCTTTCCGAGAGAGATTTTTCAAATTCAATTAAGGTGCATTGAGGAATGATTATTCAACTTCATGGAAAAAGTTGTATTTTTAGTTAGAATTGGTTTATGTATTGTAGGAATAGCTAGAATTCATATATTGATGTGTTAAAATGGATGTTTGGTTGGTATTTTACGTTGTTTGGATGAAGGGAGCTTTTTTGTTGGATTCATCCAATCTTAAAACTCGTCATACACAATGATTACTCATCTGGAATTAATTGAGAGGATGATTGAATCACAGTAGGGAGATGCTCGGTCACAGAAATTTGTTGCTAGGGCACAGAATGGTGAAAGTCGGGTTTAGATACTTGGGGATGTGGAGAGTTGAAGTACTGGGTCATTTGTATGTGCCGAAGTCAATGAGGCAAGACGTGTTGAGGAAAATGCACCAGTCACGATTAGCGGTGTATCTAGGAGGAAACAAGATATACCATGACTTGAGCCGCACATATTGGTGGCCAAGTTTGAAGAGATATATCACTCAATTCATGGTATAATGTTTGGCATGCCAACAAATTCAGGAGGATAGGAAGAAGATGGGTGGTGAGATGCAACCACTGGAGATACTATAATAGAAGTGGAAGCACATTATAAAGGATTTTGTTAGATGGGTTGTCGAGATCGAAATGGAAAAAGGATACCATTTGGGTTATTATAGATAGGTTGACAAAGTCAGTGCATTTCCTACCTATTAAGAAGGCAAACGGGGTGGAAGTGTTATCGCAATTGTATATGAAGGAAATTCAATGACTACATGGTGCCTTGTATACAATCGTATCCTACCGAGATCTGGGACTCATATAGTAGTTCTAGGAAGGTATGCAGCATGCGGCAGGCATGGAATTGACAAAGATTAATGCTTATCATCTTCAGATAGATGGGTAGATGGAAAGGACGATATAGACGCTGAAGGACATGTTACGAGCATGTGTACTTAATTTCGGGGGGAGTTGGGAAGATCATATACATTTAACAGAGTTTGTATACAACAATAGTTATCATTCGAGTATTGAGATGGTGCCATTCAAGGCATTGTATGGTCAACCGTATAGATCTCCTATATATTGGATGGAATTCGGACAATCATTACTATTGGGACAGGATGTGCGACAGACATCGGAAGTAGTAGATATAAGAGTCGACAAAAGAGTTATGCCGACAAGATAAGACATCCATTATCCTTCAATAAGGGCACCATGTATTTCTCAAGGTCTTGTCTTGGAAAGGGGTAATATAGTTCGAGAATAAAGACAAGTTGTCGCCGAGATTTTTGAGACCATTCCAAATTATCGAGAAAGTTGGAAAGTTGGTGTATTATTTGGCGTTACTATCGCAGTTAGAGAATATACATTCAATATTTCATGTGTCGATATTGCGAAAGTATGAAGCGGATCCATATCTTGCTATCGACCATTCCGACTTAGAGGTGAAAGAGGACGTGACATATAAAATACAACCAGTAAACATACTATATCGCAACGAGAAGATACTATGAAAGAAAGTGACACCTCTAGTACGAGTACTTTGGAAATATCACAGAATTGAGGAGAAAACGTGGGAATGTGAAGAAGAAATACAGAAAAAAGTTTCCGGAACTATTTACAGGCATGACTTGAACTTTGGGGATGGAGTTTTCTTTTTGGGGGGAGAGCTGTAAGGCCCTATAAAGTAAAGGGACTAAAGCTATAATTAAATGAGAAGAAAACTTAAAATAAATTCACTTATTACGGTTTGCGTTCTTATTTTACGCTTTTGTCACACACAGAGAGAGAAAAGAAGAGAGTGAGAAGAAGAGAGCTTCGATCAAAATCCATCAACTCTCAGTGGTAAAACATTCCGCTCCATGACCCACAGGTAAAATTGATTACCTCTCGTCGTTTTTTTCATTTTGAGGTAATAATTTCTCGAGAAACTCTTTGTATTCGTGTATAACCATTTAGCCCTAATTCATTGAGAGTGGATTCGATGATAGATGAGATTTAATACATCAATTAACAATGAATTCATAACTACAAATTCGTTGGTTTGTTGTCTTTATTGGTGTGCTTTAAGTAGTAGTGCTAGGGTTTATCTTCTAGCTTTCCAAGGGAGACTTTTTTAATTCAATTAAGGTGCATTGCAAAGTGATTATTCAACTTCATGGAAAAATCGTATTCTTAGTTAGAATTGGTTTATGTACTGTAAAAATAATGAGAATTCTTGTATTGATGTGTTAAAATGGATGTTTGGTTGGTATTTTATGTTATTTGGACGGAGGGGGCTTTTTTGTTAGATTTCTTCCAAACGGAGCCCCACTCGTCCGAACGAGGAGGCCTTCCGTCTGGATGGGACCCCACTCCGATCGGATGGATGCAGCTGGTAGATAATGGTTGCTTTAATTGGTTGTAGGTGAATATTTACTTGCTCAATATGATTAATGGTTGGTAAAACATGGAAGTTGGCTAAATTTGATGTAGGTTAATGCATCTAGAAGATATGGATAAATTATGTCTGGTTGTGGGCCTTGGGAGATGTCGATTCCAAGGTTGGGATGGGTGTACTAGCCCTGGGAGATATTTATTGCACGATACGTCTCGGGAGATGTTTATTTTGAGGACGCTTTGTTGTACTACTTCCCTCAGGAGATGTTTATTCCTAGTTGGTTGTGCATCTATTTGGGTTAGATTCTTGCATCATTTATGCATATGAGATAATTTGGATGAGTATTGACAGTGGGATGTTTCAACAAATCCGTAGCTATAATTGTTGTCCATTTATTTTTCTACAAAGTTGAGTATGTTTCTAACTCGTATCTGTTTGGTTGCATTTTTTTTATTTGTTTTGTTTCTAAAATGCCAAACAGATCCAAATGCTAGGAATAAGGAAAAGCAGGTTTCAAAGGTCAGGCTCACTCGGAGACTAGATATCGGGAGTCATTCTTTCATATTATCGGTATTTTCTTTTATTCCAAACGGTTGAAGGCCATTGGCCGAGATGATGTTATTTTCTATTCAGTTCAAATAAAGTTGTAAGGCCAGAAAAAATGATAATAAGGCCGAAGGTGATTTTGATTGAATGTTAGATTTTTAATAAACTTCTGTCATGGGTTGGTTTATTTAAATGTTTGAGCTATTTATGTTATAAATGGAGGCAAGTGATATGCTCAGGACTGGGTGGAATTCTGGGGCATTAAAGTTGGTATTGGAGTTCAAGGTATACGAAAACCTTGGGAGTTGTAGGTTGTGGGTCTGTTGGTAGGAAGTCTTGAGTGAGTTGCGTCTAGAAAGTTGGGGTAGGCATCTAGGAACTTGGTTGCCTTAGATGCCTTGTGTGCCTTATTTACATCAATCTATGTTGCATAATTTTCTTATATGTGTTTTATATTTCTTAATCAATAACCTATTATAACGGATGTCGATACTTAGCTCTGTGTTGGATTAACAGGGGACACCAAGTAGGCCCAACATAATCTCTGTTAGTGGGTGAAGTGAACGGTAAATTATCTGGGATTTACAAATATAGTTGTTTCTTATTTTATAAAATACAAACATGTGATTTATTCTGATTGCTTTCTATGGACTAATTCCATAGAAATAGGATTAGTAGATGTTGTCATAACGTGAGTAAAAACCGAAGTGGTCATACCAGGGATCATGTAAATCTCTTCCTAGTGGTATTCGATCACCTTGAAGAGGGGATATCTTTTAAGGAAGTACATGTATATTGTACAATGTAAGATTGAATGTTGTCAAGGGGATTAAAACCAACATGTTTAGATTCTTGTATTTCGGTCAACACTCCATTAGGCACATGTGTAGCTCCCAGGTTCTTATGCCGTTGTTATTCCATTTTTATTTTTGAACATGATTTTGGATATGACCTGATTGTTCTCGACATGTCTAGATTGGATGTATTTCTTGGTTATCGACCAATCGTGTTGTGATTCAGTATGACTGTCGTCGGGTTATACTATTTTTTGAGGAGGCAGTTATCGTTCGGTACGTTGGGGAATGGGACATTCCTTGTCTATTTGCGACATCAGCTAGATGTACCCTTATCTATATTCTGGTAAATCTTTCTATTGCTAAGACTATAGAGGTACATTTTGAGTTACCCCTAGTCATTCGTGGCTTTGTTAATGTGTTTCAAGTGGATTGTAGTGGATTGCCACCATGCCGGAAGGTGGAATTCACTATAGATCTTGTTCCTAGTACAAGTCCTATTTATGTGACCCCGTACTATTTGACTCCGACTGAGATGGAGGAGATAAGGATGTAAATTGATGATTTGCTGAATAAGGTGTTCATCCGAGTGAGTACATCATTGTAGAGTACACTGGCACCATTACTACAAAAGAATGAATTGATGAGAATGTGTAGCAATTATAGGAAGTTGAATTGGACCACGATTAAGAACAAGCATCCATTGCTAGAGATAGATGATGATTCGACCAGTTGAAAGGGTCGAAACATTTCTCAAAGATTGATTTTCGCTCGGGTACCATCAGTTGAGAGTCTGAGAGGAGGATATTGAGAAGACTGCTTTCATGATTCATTATGGACATTACAAGTTTTTGGTTATGCTATTTGGATTGATAAATGCTCCGATAGTGTTTATGGATTTGATGAACATGGTGTTCCGGGAGTACCTAGATAGATTTGTTATCATTTTTATAGTTGACATATTAGTATACTCAAAGACTGAGGGAGAACACCATAAGAACTTGAGAATCGTCTTTTCGACCTTACGAGAGCATCTGTTTCATGCAAAGTTATCGAAGTGTGAGTTCTAGCTTCAGGAAGTAAAGTTTTTGAGGCATGTTGTGACAGGCAAAGGGTAGTAGTGGACCCGTCAAAAGTTGAGGCTGTATCGATTTGGGAGCAACCTTAGAATATTTTCGAGAGTCGTAACTTTTTCGTGAAGAATTTATCCATTATAGCTTCTCCTATCACCCACTTTAATCGAAAAGGGCTCACATTTGAGTGGGATGCTAAGTGTGAAGAGCCATTCGTAAAGCTAAAGGAATTATTGACGACAACTCCTATATTGATTATCCCAGCAAATGGCGTAGGGTATATAATATATTGTAATGAAACGAATAAAGGAATGGGATGTGTATTGATACAGATAGAGAGGGTGACCATTGTGTATTGATGATTCGTGAGCAAAATTACCCGATTCATAATTTTGAACTAGGAGCAGTTATGTCTGAGTTGAAGATTTTGAGGCATTATATATATGGAGAGAAGTTAAATGTCTTCTCTGATCACAATAACCTCAAGTACATCAGCATACAATCAGATTTGAATATGATATAGAGGCGACAAATGGAGTATTTAGAGTAGTATAACTTCGATCTTCGGTATCACTCGGGGAAGACAAATGCATTAAAAGATGCACTGAGTCGGGGAAGACTTAATGTACTATGACACATCTCATATACGATGAATGGGATGCCATGAAGACATTCGGTGAGTTCGAGTTGGAGTTCATCAATGGTGGGGATAAGTTACAGTGAGTATTATGCTCGTACTTCCTGAGTTGGTTGAAAGAGTTACTGAATCCTAATGGGGTAATGTGAGGTTGTAGAAGTTCGTTCCTAAAGCATAGAGTGGGGAGTTCTAAGTTAGGATAGTTGGGGACTGTGGGAAGTTGAGATACTGAGTGCGGTTGTATGTGCAGAAGTCGATGAGAGAAGAGGTATTGAGAGAATTACACCAATTGCACTTAGCAGTGTACCCGGGAGGGAACAAGATATATCATGATTTGAGTTGAACATATTGGTGGTCAAATTTGAAGAGGGATATCGTTCAATCTGTAGTACAACGTTTGACGTGCCAACAGGTTAAAGGAGACATGAAGAAGATGTAGGTTGAGATGCAACCACCCAAGGTACCGAAGTAGAAGTGGAAACACACCATGATGGACTTTGTGAGTGGATTATCGAAGTCGAGGGGAAGAAAGGACACCAAATGGGTGATTGTTAATAGGTTGACAAAGTTAACCCATTCTTACCTATTAAGAAGGAAGATGGATCAGAAAGTTATACGTAAAGGAAATCTTTCGGTTGCATGGT
>MKEJ01056912.1:0-11836 GCA_001753735.1 Embelia ribes
TTTATAGAAAAATATATTAAATGTTATTGTAAAATATGACCAAATATTTATTTATATAAAAAATTATTAATTTAAAATTTTATCCTATAGAATAATATGTGTTCTTTACAAAATAATAAAATAACAAATATGCCATGGTGGAATTTTATATTATAGTATATATTTATATTTTCATTGCCCAAGTTTGTTGTTGCTCCTTTGAACTAAAATCGCAACTCAATTTAGATAAAAGAATAACAAAAATAACATCATTTTGAATAATAACTGGAAAAAAAATAGTATATGAAATATTGTCATTCTATTGTAGGATAATATATTCACATTTTTTTGTAAAATCTCTATACAAATTTTGACATAATGTGATATTATATAATTATTGAGAAAGAAAAAGGTAGATTATTTAACAAATAATTTGTATGTAAAGTTGTTTCCTTTTACTTTCTATTTCAGTTGGAGGGATTAATTTGTAAGCAGATTAGTTTCTTGTAATATCTTTAATATAATTATTGAATACATATATATTATAAATTAAATAAATAAATTTTATGGATTCATATGGTCAAGGGATGATCCAATCAATTTAGTTTGTCACCAATTAATTAAAATCAATAAAATAGAGTAATTTGACATAATGTAGCTGGATTTGTTTGAATTAGGCACAATTTATGCTTTGATTTTAATCCTCTTCTAATTAAAATTATAAAATATTAAAATTAATAGCAATATTAATTACATATATGTGTATTAGTTAAAATGTGCAATCAAAAGTGTGAAAATTAAAATAAAAGAAGTCAAAATATAACTTGTATTAACTATATATATATGTTATTTTAAATATGAGATGAAAAGTATAATAATTAAAACTAAAGGGGTTAAATAGATATTGTCATATTCAAATTATGAGGCTAAAAGTGTAGGAATTCGAAATCATTGATGCAAAATGAAACTATGCGCGCATATGCAACACACGTTGACGATTTCCATTTAAATTTTGGATGAAAACCGTTAAATATGTACTGATTGAAAAAATATCTGCACATTTGTGTATTAATTGACATAATTTAAAGGTTGATATACTAATTAGCCAATGTGTGAAAGATTGATGCACTAAATGATAAATAGCCTTATATTTTTCTACATATTGATTGATATACAAAAGAAAAAATAATAATATTAATATGTAAAAATTAAAATTAATAATTCCTTTCCTATTTGTCAAATATGTATAAAATATGCATCCATTTTTCTACTCTTCGTTTGGTAACATGGAATTTAGGGTAGATTACACTTTGCTCAATGAGGTTTCTAAATATATCAATAATGTACCTTTGTTATCTGGGATGATACCTTACCCTGGTCAAAATACAAGTTTGACTTATATCTGTAAAATCATATTAATCATCATTTTCGTACCTTATTTTACTCATTTTGAAATTAATAACTTAAAAAATTATAAAAATATCATCATATCTCAAGGAATAATATTTTATACAATCTATTTTCTAAGAAATTAGAAACTAAATGACGGGTGCTAGTTAAGTGGCATTTTGGAAGATTAATGGGTCAAGAATGGCATTTAAGCGGAATTTTAATTTGATACCAAAAATTTTGGGGGGTAAGGTGCAATGGACATATAAGCCTATTAGGTGATAGTGTTATTTAAAAAAAAAAAAAAGGGGGATATACTTTGAAACTATCAAAAATCTTATGGGGAAAAGTGAAATTTAGCCTAAAAGTTAAAGCTAAAAGTGGTCCCAAGCCTATACATCTCCTGTCCAAAGGTATTGCAAGCAATTAGTTATAATCAAGTGATTGGTCGTTATCGACCAAATGGATTCCATTGAAGGAGGCTTCAATTTTGCTATGGAAACAATTGAAAGTTTGTTGATTGCAATTTTCATTTTTGCATTTAATATATTTTTACTTAGAATAAAATGTTATGTTTCGCATTATCCATATGAATAATGCATACATTTGTAGTAAACTTTGCTCGAAATAGACGATTGAGATACGAAATAGACGATTGAGATACGAAATGCTTTGTATTGGTAGATAGATATGCTAACTTTTGACTCTTTTACTTGAATTTATCCCACATTTTTTTAGTCATTTTATAAAAAGAAATTTTATTGAATTCGTTACAAAGTACAAGTAATGGAATTATTGGCCTTGACATATCCTCAATATTCATAATTATTTCGCCATCCTTAACTGGGAAAGTGTATCTTAATCTCACAACCTTTCATTCATTTATGTTATGGGCACACATAAAAATTTGCATTCTAATTTTCCAATAAGAGTAATTTGTGCCATTGAAAAATGGAGATTTAGAAATAGATGTACATTCTTGCATAAATGAAGGAACAATATTTGCCATAGAATATTTACTCTAAAAAC
Source organism: Embelia ribes (assembly GCA_001753735.1). Classification (NCBI taxonomy): domain Eukaryota; kingdom Viridiplantae; phylum Streptophyta; class Magnoliopsida; order Ericales; family Primulaceae; genus Embelia; species Embelia ribes. The sequence continues at coordinate 2,398 of MKEJ01056912.1, forward strand.
CGTTAACTTTTTGAAAGATTAGAGGCTAACTCCAATACCATTTGTTGATCCTTAGGCAAACATAAGAAGGGGGAGGATTGTGTTAAAAAAACTTTCTATAAAAAATCGTGTCTTTTCAAAAAATATGTTTTAACAAAAATTGAATAAGTTGAGTAATCAAATAGATATGCAAATAACTAAATAATTAACAAGAATAATAAGTAAAAGATAAGGGAAGAGAAATTGCAAACACGATTTTTATAGTAATTCGGTCAAAGATTCTACGATTCCCTATGTTCACTTTCTCAAGTCAAACTGTTTAAGATTTCGTTATCACAAACAAAACAATTACAACCTCTTATTAGCTTCTTGGGAGCTAAGAACTCCACTTGAAATAACCCTTCGAGCTTTGAAATATATTCATGTAACAATTCACAAAGAATCGCAACGCAATCATAAATAGTAACAAGGTTTGAAAATAATGATTACAATTTTGTACTCTTCTCTCAAAGATGAATGATCACAAAGATTAAGAACACTTTGAAGAGGTTTAGCACACTAGAATGATGTAAAAATTAAGCTTGATAAAAGATTATCCATGATACATTCCTTTTCGTAAAAAATATTATGTAAAATTTATTTAAGAATTAAACTTTTACAGATAATAGCAGAGACCTACTCCTGAAAATATTTTCTCTCCTATTGGCTCTAACGTATTACGTATGCTCTACATTTTAAAGTAATTTCTAAAAATATCTATTTATGGGAATGCGATTTTTTTTAGGAATTAAAAGACTCAATATTTAGCTCCCAGCACATGATGTATTACGTGGATCATATGGTTGGTTAGCACGGCCAGAAAATATAAAAGTAGCTTCTTACCTACATTATTGGCACTTAAATTCTATTGTTTACTCTAAGCAAAGTATTTTTCTACTTCCCATTAAAAAGTGCTTTTAGATTCTGAAGTGAGATCTATCAGTACTCTACTATCTTTCTGCTACTTTTCAATAATGTAGAGTCAAAAATTACACTTTTTCCTTGTAAGGTTTATTACTATTTCCTATTACTCCCTTACCTATTTGAAATTACTCTATCATCCAAAGTCGTAATACAAGTTCGACAAACACGTATAAAGATGATATTGTCACATACTCGATAAATATAGTATTTGATTGCCCTACCTTTAATCTAAACATTTTTTGTTTTATGAGTTAAATAAGCTTCATTCTTATAACTTTTCTTCCCAAGAAACAAACTTTTTGGCTAAATTTGCAATTAATTCAAAAACCTTGGATGTTTGTATATTTTAAGAGTAATGATATATATACAAACTAGTTATATACAAAAATTGTACAAACGAATTTTGTGTATCTAATAATCAGCCAAATCATCAAATTTAATAGGAAGAGAGAGAAAGTAAGGTGATGTGTCAAATTGTTAGCCATGTAAATTAGTTTATACAAATTTTCGGTACTAAGATATATATCATTACCCATAATATAAACTCAAGCATTTCTATTTAAACTCTAGATTGTGATTCATTTTCATAAATAGCATGTAATGATTCTGGGTAAATTTTGTATGCAGAGTACCACTCCCCCACAAATTTGCAGGGTCAATATTGCCGGACCTGAAACTATGTGTGATCTAATACCAAGGATGCATGTATTTATATTTCCAACTACATTTTGATTTCCAAACCAGAAAAAGCCGGAAGAAAGCATTTTCCCTATTGCCTCTCTATATAGTTTCGGGAAACACCGATGTCTATTTCTACCAATAATCCAGAAGAAACGTGTCGATCTGCTCAGAAAATGGTAGCTTTCCCATAAATATAGGGCTTTCAGTCCGAGACACAGAAGAAAAATACAAACAAAACAGAAGCTGAAATACCAAACTGACACAAAACTTTTAGCGTAGGCTGTCTCTCTTAAAATGACATCTTCAAGCTGATCCTAACTCTCTGTTCAAGTAATCGACAAACATCCTTTTCGCACTCTCTGCATCTGACGGTGGAGGGGCACCACTCAAGCTCGATTGCCCCGTCAATTTTATAAAAGTCCGTCTTAACCCGCGAAGCTCTGGCAAACCAACTGTTCTCGATATATCGACATTTGGCAATCCTTGGCCAAGGATAACTCCATTTATAGATCCCCCCATAGCCCGTGACTGTGCTTCCACAATAGCATTGATCACTTCTTGGGTTGCTCTATCCATCTCGTAAAGAGAATTGGCTTTCAAAAACTGGTTGGTTTGTGTAGCAATCGTGGGCTGCAACACTTTGACATCCCTTGTTTTCGAGTCCACTTTTTTCGTTATGTATAAAACAATTTCTGAGATAACAGGCGAAGAACTTTCTATCCCATCTCTAGATGGGAATAATTCAAACAAAGGAGAATCCCACCGGTTCCTTCTATCTGGTCTCTCGAATCTTCTCACCAAATCTTCAAATATGTTGTCATCGTATGAAGCTTTCCCTTTTTCTCTCCGTGCCATGTTCCATTTTCTACAATTGTCTTCTTCAACATCACAAAATAGGACACAATATCTTATTCCTGCANNTAACGAATCAACTATGACAATGTTCTCCTTGGACAAAGACCGATCGACCTCAGACCTCAGGACCCCTCTTAAGTTCTTCTCTGAGGGCATGTCGGCATAGCTTTGGTTACGGTTAAGATGAAACGACGTTTCGTCTATAATCCTGACTGTTGGATTCGAATCTGAACATTTGAGAGCCTCAGATAAACATAGTGCAGCTGTTGACTTTCCACTGCAAGGTTGCCCAGGGAGAATGACCAGTGCCATTTTCAGAAAAAGAAATTGTCTTTCAAGGCACTAATGTATGCTCCAAGTTTCTACCTTTCAGTTAATATATATTGGAATTTCGATGATATGAGGCCTGCGAGGAAGCAAAAATGCTGAAATTGAGTAAACTTTTCCATGCCCACACAAAATAAAAAAGAAAAAGAGAAGCTCTAAGCTCGATCTCTTAAATTGCTTTGAATTTATTCCACATTTGTACAGAAAAGGATTGAATTGAATGCATGTCAAAGAAACCATGTAGCAGATTCTTTCGCAAAGCTTGGCGCTAAAGGTTTTTCAGCCACCTACATGAACTCATGGAGTCTTCCTCGGGAAGTCAACAGGATTACGTTTTAGACAGGATGGGAAGAGCAAGCTTTTGCTTTTTTCATTAAGTTTGGCAATTTGGATTGTATATGTTTTTAGTAGTGCCCTATATTTGCTGTAAACTTTGTCTGGATGAATAAGATCTCTTGANNAAAAAAAAAAAAAAAAGAATGCATGTCAAAGTTGGGACCAAGAAGAACAAAATAAGCAACAATAATCATTTTCACTTTCCTCGAGGAAAATCAGTAACAATCGAAATTAGGGAACTGACAACATAGTTGGAAGTACCCCTTTAATAGAGAGTAGGAAAGCAAAAAAAAAAATTGACTCAGTTATGAGAAGTTGTTCACCAAAATAAGAGTATGAATCAGACACAAAAGCTTCAACAAGAAGTGACTGCAAAAGTATCTAATGCCAAACTCATGTTGCATTATACTTGAGAACCCGCAAGTCACCTCATATTTACACAAGAAATTCCACCTAAAATAGAGTGGACATTTCAACTCTATAATCATAAGCAACTAATTTAGAGGTATGTCCTTCCCCAAAGTCGATAAATCTCGGTGTTATTAAAAGCTCTCTAGCCTCTTGGGTGAGATAAGACAAGGCTAAGGGACCTTATATGCGTCCAGGTGAGCAACGTCACTAAGGCGTGCCTAGGCAAGTGCCTTGAATTAAAATATTAGGCCCTAAAACACTAATGCAATCGGCTTAATCTCTTCATGCTATTATTCTATTTCTTTATCTATATTTGTTGTTTATGTTATTTTTATGATGTCATAATCACTTATTATTGGTCAAACAAGGAAAGTATCACTAAAAAAATATATAAAAAGGTTGCTGATAAGCATATCAAGAAGTTACCATGAACTCTATACACCTATAACAAGAGTTATACTTTCACATATACAAAAAATAAAAATAATAATAATAATTTTTTTTTTTAAATTATTAGTTTCATGAGATTATGCAATTCTATTGAAAAAATAATTAGCGTTTTACGTTACTCGGGCAAGCGCCTTGGTTGGCGCCTAGCGCCTCAGGCAATAAGGAGTCTCGGCACCTTAAGAGCGCTTGGAGCTTTTAACAACACTGATAAATATCTTTAACAAAACATCCATATGAAGTTCTGTATGGTAGTAGTCTATTGTTGACAAGCATAACGAAAAAGTTGGGAGAAATTCTAGGGCCCAAAACAAATGAAACATCAGTAAACCAGTGCAAAATCAACTTCAATCTCACCCCTTTTTTAGTTTCAAAAATATTGCCCAAGCCAATAAACCTGTTTGCACAACCCATTAGAGCTTATGTATAGCAATACTCAATTTCCAATAAGCATACGGATAAAAGGAGAAAAACAAAATTTAAGGCCGTGAACAAATTCACTTATTAGTAAACCAGTGCAAAAATCAAATTCAACTTCAAACCCTTTTTTAGTTTCAAAAGAAGTGCCCAGATACGCAACTAAGCAACAAAATACATAAAACTAAGCACATTTGGATCACATTCACAGTGCATATGTGCTCATTGAATTCAACTTCAACCCTTTCTATAGTTTCAAAAGAAGTGCTCAAGCACCCACCTAAACACCAGAATAAATAATACTAGGGCTTATTTCCAAATATATTTGCTCATTAAATTCAACTTCAACCCTTTTTGAAGTTTCCAAGATAGTGCTCAAAAACCAGCTAAACACCCGAATACGTAACACTAGTGCATATTTGGGGTCCCATCAACAATATTTGATCAACCTTCAATCCTTTTTTTCGTTTCAAAAATAGTGCTCTACACCAACCTAAACAGCAGAATTACAATGCTAGGGCACATTTCGGTTTCCATAAAATATATTTCCTCATTACCTAATCTTGATAAAGACTTAAGCTTTATATGATTAAAGAAAGGAATTATTTAAAAATGCAAAAGGGGAGCACAATTAGTGTTGAGATATGGGGAATGCCCACACCAAATCTCCTAAACTTAACAATAGAATTGAGGATGAACAGCAGTATCCTAGTTCAAGTTCAAGGAGATCTCCACAGAAAACCCCCAACTTTTTAGGGTATTGAATAGTAAAACACTCACTCGTGGAGAGTTCCCTTGAGGTTAATCTATAAAATTTAGCACAATTACTGTTTAAGAGCACAGGTGTGAGTGCGCTCAGCAGCAGAGTACATAAAACTAGGGCACATTTGATCCATCCCAATAAATATATGCTCATTAAATTCAACTCCAACCCTTTTCTTTAGATTCAAAAATAGTGCTCAAACATCCACCTAAACACCAGAACACATAATAATAGGGTAAATTTGGATTCCCATTACATATATCTTCTCATCAAAACCGAATATTGATATAGACTTAGAGCTTTTATTTAATTAAAGAGAAGAATTAGAGAAGTACCATCATGAAAAACATAAAAAGGAAGCACAACTAGAATCAACCAGACAAAGACATGAAAACATATTCCTAAAAATTCTCAAACAGATCCAAGAGGCAATTAATCAAACACCCAGAAGCCATAACAGCTAGGCCTTAAAAAAAACACAGACAAAGAGACAGCAAATCATTATAGTAATAACCACTACGCAGCATCTGATTTTGCACTAGTTGTGGGAGAGAGAGAGAGAGAGAGCACGGTTCGCTCCGGTGCCTGGTTTTGCATTTTTTTTTTCCTCTCTTTTTTTGGTATGTGAATATTCCTAATTTTGAAAAGAATTTATTTGGTCCTATAGTTTTAATTTTTAACACTTTGAATCCCAAAATGTTATAGAAGTGATGAATACAGCCTCGTTTGAGATTGTTCTTTGCAACTTGTTTTTGGTTTTTTTCTTCGAAAGTTTAGCCCTTGATGTTTGATTAAATACTGAAGTACCAACTTTTAAAATCAATTTTTAGTTTTTCAAGTGTGCTTTCAAAGCAACATAGGATGTTTTTGAAAACTGCTAATACTTTTTATATCACTAAGATCAACTAAGCCATGTTTAATTTAATTTTCTATTATGTTAATAGTATGTATATCTTTACCAAAAATATTTATTTCAAATATATAACAGTTCTAATAATCCTATTTTCTTTTTTACTAAAGCTTACAAGGCCTAAAATTTCCGTTTCCCTTGTCATATCCACTTTCTTTTTTAGGCCACCAACTGTGAGTTGGCTCAACTCCTTTTCTCAGTTCAAAATTGACTTGAAAACTTAGTTAGCTTGCTATAGTTTCAAGAGACTTCAGTGGGGATTGTTCTAATTATTACAAAGATTGGGGAGGTAAGTGTAACTATTAGCATATAAATGTTAAGATATGATATTTGATGTATTATATTTGTCATTATATTATTATGGAGTAGCATATCATTGTCACTAAACACAAAATACTATTTCGCTTATTATTTTTAATACGCTATCAAAGTCAAACTAGACTTATTTTAAGAATTGTTCATTGATTTAACCCCACCTGTTTATCTGCACGTATTGGGCTCTCGAGTTTGAATTGTCCACAAGTAAGGAGAAGTGTTAAAGTATATCCCATTTCGGAAATTAGATGCTATAATGAATTGCTTATATTAGAATGGATACCAATAAAACTAATATAGTTGCTTCAGTTGTTACTAATCATTTAACTTCGGGTTTCAATTTAGTTGCTACTTTTGCTAGTATATCTTCTCGTACTTTACCCTTTGCTAATTGTTGGATTATAGATTATGGTATTTCACGACATATATCTTATTTTCCTCTTACTTCTATGATTTTTTTTTTCTTGGAGATAGATGTCCAAAGATTATGAATTTTGCTACAAGAACTCCAATTCTTATTTGTGCTATTGGTTAAGCCATTTTATCCCCATCTTTAAACTTAAAAAATATTATTTATCCACCTAATTTTAAATACAATATTATTTATGTTAACCATATATCTAAAGATCATAAACTCATTATTACTTTCTCTTCCGATTCTTGTATTTTTTAACATGCTACTACGTGGATGCGGATCGGAGTAGGTGAGAGGCACAACAACTTTTACCTTTTCCGACTTATCATTGATGCTATAGCTTTACAAGCCACACCATCTTATGACCTTTGGCATCAGTGTTTAGGTCACCCTTTCAAAGTTAATATTCCGTCTTGTATTTTTTGTTCTATTAATAGTCCTATTTGTGATGCTTGTGAGAGGGCAAAACATTCTAGGCTAAGTTTTCATCAATTATCCATTATGAATACACTTATTTTTTTTTAGCAAATTTATATTGATAATTAGGGTGGTTATTCTTTTGCTTCGTCTGATGGTTCTCACTATATTCTTACTATTATTTTTGTTGATAAGTATTCTCGACTTAATTGGCTATATCTTATGCGCTACAAATTTAAAACTCCCTTTTATCTTAAAATGTTTTTTGCTATGGTACGTAATCAACACAATACTTATGTATGTCATGTTTGCATAGATAATGGTCAAAAATTTAAAACATGTTCGAAAACTGTCAAATTATTTAGTGATCACAAAATTATTAACGAATTCACTTGTAATGTCACCCTACAATAAAAAAGTGTTGCGAAGTGTAAATATCGGCACATTCTTTTTGTTGCCCATCATTTTATATTTTCATGCTAACTTGCCACGTTTCTTTTGGGGTGAGTGTAATTTTACTATGGTTCACCTAATTAATCATTTTCCATCTAAATCTTTAAAAGGTGACACTTCGTATTTTCGGTTATCTAAAATGCAACCTACTTATGACTATATTTGAGTGTTTGGGTGTCTTTGTTATGCCCAAACTCTCAAGGCAGGTCGAGACAAGTTTCAACCTAGAGCTACAAAGTGCGTTTTTCTTGGTTTTCCAGTTACATATAAGGCGTGTCGTGCTATGATCTCTAAAATAACATGTTTATAAATTCACGTAATGTGACTTTTCATGAAAGTATTTTCCTTTATAATAAGCATTGCAAGTTATCCAAACCTACTTGTCCTTGCTCTATAAATTCAACCTAATGTTTTTTCAGCCTATTATATATTATAATATCCCGAAAATTTTGAAAGAAATTTTTATTCTTATAAATGGTGTTAATTACCATGTATTAGTATTTGGAAGTGGTGGACGATTTTTCTTGATTGTGGTTTGGCCTCGGAAAAGGATTAAATGCGATTAAGCGTAAGTTGTAGTCGTAATAGCATTCCAGTATTTTAGTCATATCTCTCAAGCCGTAAATTCGATTGAGGTTTACGATATACCGTTGGAAAGCCATTTCATTTATTTGCAACTTTTTATTTTGACAACAATTTAATTGTAATTATAGAGGGATCAAAACGAGGCCATAAACACTAATGACAATACTAGTCAACAACAGGCAGCAGAGCCTACTGCCTTTTGACTTATAAATGTGTTTCATACACACACATATATGTAACCAACAAATGGAGAGGAGAGGAGAAGAGAGAGGGAGCTCAAGTTTTGACGAGCTTAAGTATTCATCAGCGAAAAATAACTACATATTTGGAGCCTACGTCATGCGAGTAACATTTTAACGTAAGTTTCTTCATCTCTTTCTCTAGTTTGTTTTCCTTCGGTTTGCATGCTGAGTTATTTCGTTGAAACAAAGTTGATGAACGTGTTCCTTACATCTCGTAGATCATTTTCTTATATAGATTGGCTATGATCCGGGACGCGTTTGTAGATTAAATCAGGGGGATGGGGGTTGCCCTTTCCATTTTGCCCCAATTTCATCTCAATTCATTGGTCGTTTGGGCTTGAAGCCTATATTTCCTGCTCAGTATTGCGGTGGTTATGCATGGACATAAGTTTTATCACTTCGTTTTCTCGATTTGTGCACCAATCGAAATGTTGAAATAAAATTAGAAAATATTTTCCTAACTTGTTCTATACCATTTTATTGTATAGGAGTGTGGTCATTCAGGCAGTGGATATATAGCGTTTAGGCAATGCAAAAAGGGGCTTTGTATGAATCGCAGAATAGGCATTTCAATAACGCTTTTAGAAGCGTATGAGATACAGACAGATTCAAGATAATGATATAAATATGAATTTATATATGTATATCGACATGTATAGCATGTCATTAGTTGTTAGTCATTTCTGTATATAGAAATGTTGTTAGCATATATATATGGTAGCTTATAGATATTGGTAGTAGTATATATTTTATCTGCTTGGGATGGTTATATGAATATATATATATATATATGTTTGAAAAGTGGCGATGTTGGCATTGTTGTAGTTGTATTAGAGTAGTTATGGCAATGTTGGCGTAACTGAGGCAGTGTTGACTTAGCTTTGGCGTGGTTGGTGTAGCTTTGGCAGGGTTGGTGTAGTTGT
>MKEJ01056920.1:0-14410 GCA_001753735.1 Embelia ribes
CGGACGGCGCAAGCCGATACGGAAACCACAGATATAAAAAAAAAGTAGTTAAAAATTTTGATTTTTTTTATTTAATTGGTTTGGTTTCGGTTTTAATACTTAATCTTTCGGTTCAACAGAACCGAAAGGGGTTATACAAATATAAATATATTTTTTCTTCACTAGGGCTACAACTGGTATTTTTGCTCATTTTTTTTTTTTTTTTGCAGCAATTTGATCATAGTAGATTTGTTTTTTCATTTTTTTTTTTTGTAATTTAGTATTTTTGAACCGAACCAAACCGGTTCAGTTTTGAAACTATGATTCGGTCGGTTCGGTGTTCCAATTATAAAATTCGATTGGTTCTATTTTTTTGGCGTTTGGTTTGGTTTGGAGTCTAACCAACCAATGCACACCCCTAACTGGTGGAGAAGGCTATCACTTTGTACAACAAATATATTGAGGGCCGGCCATAGCCATGGCATTGAGCAAACAATTTAATTCAATTTTAAACTTGTTCATTTGCAGTTTTTATACGATCATATGGTATCATAGCCGATGACGACATCTCGCTCGACTCCTCAGCCATTGCCGGTTTCAGTGCCTCAACTCTCGGTCGCGCCGACCATCACATCCACTGTCACCTCCACAATTTCGTCAACCTCCACCGCGGCTGAAGCCACCCTACCCAACACCCATACTACCACGACTTTAACCAACTTGCAGCATTTCCTTGCAATTAAGCTGGATCGCGAAAACTACCTCCTATGTTCTGCACAATTATTACCATACCTTCACAGCCAAGAATTATCGGGCTACATTGATGGCACTTTATCGTGCCCCCTACGCACTCGTCCTTTTGGACAACTCGACCCCCCTGTTGACCGGTGGGTTCGACAGGACCAAATCATCTTGTCCGCTCTTATATCATCCCTTTCCGAGACTAGATTCTCCCACGTCATTATCCAGAGTATGTTGTGGGTCTCAATACTATCCGACTGTGCGCCCAACTCCAAGCCAAACTAAACCACGAAAAGAAAGGCTTTTTTACCAACTCGAATTACTCAACGCTCAATCCAACACAGCGATAAGCGCCTAGCCTCCGAATCAGCTTTTTACCCTCTTCAAACCTATTCTCCATACCCAATTTTTTCGACGTTGTACCAGTAACCAAAATACAAATTAGTTTTCCTTCTTTCAGAATATCATTTGCTTAATTCTAGAAAAACTAGTCTATCAAAGACTCCAAACTTTATCCTTGGTATTGCATTTTCGCTACAATACGATGTACATAAAACACATACGTATTCTCCTTTTTTCTGTTAACCACAATAATCTCCACAAGTAAACTCTCGCCTATTGGTACAAATCGCAACAATGGCACGTTATCCAGTATAGAAACTCTCTCAGCATCTCGTGTGTGTACGGTCAAAATGTACCCAAACAATGCGGATTTATTCAACATTTTCATTTGTTAATTGAAGGAGAACTATCTATCAAATTTTTTGCCAAGAAATGTGACAGAGAAAACGAGTGAGTTTACAAATATACACAAAGTGTAGCTATCAAATCCTTAACTAAAGTGAAAGCACAACAAGGCTCAATGTTAAATCGAACAAAAAAAGTCAGAAAACATAGAATTTGCATACAATTGCTAAACCACCGTCAGTAGTAAATGACCGAAAAGAAGAATCTACAAGCTAATTGATCGGTGACAAAGAAACAACCGATACTCGAGCATTGAAACATTATCCAAAAAAATGTTTACGATGGAGAAACTAAAGCAGCACAAAACGAGTATCCTGAGGCAGGGTTGGAGTAATGTATGCGCGAGCATCGTTCATAGCGTCTTCCCTCTCTCAAGCATCCATTAAATCTTCATCACTCTCGACGGAAATTCTCCTAGCTACACGAACGACCACCTTCTCTAGCGATTCGGCCCAGTCAGCCAAAAACTCGATAATCTCGACTTCAAGACCGGCCGATATAAACCCATCCATTTCAAACACTCTAAGATCGCTAAGGTAATCCTCATAATCATTAAATCCCACAATGCCTAGCTCCGAAACCTCGTGGTTCTCGGGCCAAAACAAGTGCAACGAAACCACATTCACAAACCGCAATGCCTCGAGTAGGTGGAAAAATAGAAAGAAGGTCTTCCTAGAGTCCCAAACCTTAATGTCCAAACGTAATTCTTTTATTCCGTTTAACTCGTCCACTAGGGGGCAACCCATTATCCATGGGAATTCCATAATCAGATTAAGCTTAACGAGTTGTTTCAGAATCGGTCCAAATTGTTCGAACGCATATCTCACGACAGTAAGACAATACGAGTCCACACACGTGAGCTCGACCAAACGGGGAACGTCGCCAAAAACGTATTCTACATCCGGACCGTTGTACTTAAACGAGACGAGCTCCGGGGCGAAAAGACTCAGTCTCCGCAAACTACAACATCCAAGAATTTCAAGTTTCTTGATCTTGTTGCACCGGATGGAGAGATTACGAACCGAATTCAAACCGATTAGTCGAAACTCTTCGAGAAAGGGGCAATTTGACAAGATGGACTCGATTGTTTGGCTATCCATCATGTTGTTGATACTAATTGTGGTGTTTTTTGGAAAATTGAGATTTGAGAATTTTAAAGAGCGGAAAATGAGGGATAAGTGAGGTACGAATTTCCAGAGGTTTAACCAGCGCTTGGAAAGAGAGCTGGTACGAACCGATTGGGTGGTGGGAAGGAGAGAGATGAGAGAGATTAGAATCTCGTCGGGAAGAGAGCTGATTCGGTCTTCTCCTTCTTGCGGTTCGGTCTTCGTCTTCTTGCCGGGTTCTTCAATGGCGGTTTTACCAGGGCTTGCCATTCTTCTTTTTTCTTTTTCGTGTGTTTGTATATTGTAATCACAAATATAGTGTTTTATCATATAATGGAGATGAATAAATTCAGACGAGATAACATAATATATCTCTAAAAATTTTCAAAAACAAATTTGTAATAGCATGTACTAGATTTTATTTTGTTGGCCACAATATCTTGCTCATCATTGTATCATTTTTGTGGGTTTTAGGGCATTCAACAAGACATTCTCATTTAACCCCTAATTTTGGGACTTTATCTAATAATAAACATCAATTTTAGATAACATGTTATTCTAAACAAAAAATATATATATTAAAATAATATATATAATATTGGGGATATTTATATAGAGATACATATACTCTACATAGTTGTAAGTGAAATGAAGTATGATACTTTTTAAAAAAAAAAAAAGTTGAAAATTAATTTTTAATTATTGTGGGGTGAATAGTGAGTTCCTCGGTGAAATAGCTTATGGCTGCAAAACCTCCAATTTTATAGGGAATAGAATAATGATAGTTATTCAAGCGGGAGGGTGTTTTCATTGATCGTTCCCTAATTTAGGAATTGGGGCTGATTCAAGAGCTCTGGTGGCAGTGCTCTTAGATGTATGTTTGCCTTGCCTAGAAGGGGAGAGGGATAGGATAAAATATATATTATTATTAATTAATTTATTTATTTAGAGTGTTTAGAAAGCATATTTATGAGTGCTTTACTATTATTAATTACCAAAATGATCCCAATTATTCTTACTATACTACTCATACATATGAATTTTTATCTTTTTATTATAAAAAAAACACACTTTATCAAACATCATACGAGTTATCAAAATAACTTTTAGAATTTATTTATAAAATACTAGTATTACAACAATTTTTAGAATCGACTTTTAAAATCAGGTTTGAGAAACGAATTTTAAAAAGTAGTAGTGTTTCCAAAATAGGTCTAAGAATATTACCAACAGAGTAGCTAACTTTAGGTATATATATTGTGGGTACTATGGTATGGTGTAAGACTGAAAATGAGTTGAGTTGCTCGTAACATGCTCAAGTTCGACTCGATAACGTTACGATTATACTAAAAGACACAATTATTTTGGATTTAGTTTTTCATAATAAAAATTATTTCTTTTTAATGAGAATATGTATGAATAATGGTTACTTAACATTATGTCTTAATGCATAAGTACGTATCTCATTTTATAAATAATAGATGATCTAGTATGTAAAGTACGACTTACATATAGGATATTAGATTATCAATTTTTATGTAATATGAGTTTTATGTTTAAAATTTTAGATGGAAATGGACACACCATTAGTAGAATTATAGTATATGGTTTTAGTATATTTATCTTGACTACAGGGAGAGTACAGTTCTAACTCCTTATACTAGTATACTTTATGTGTATTAAACAAGTCTGTGTTGAGATAATTATTTTAGTACTGATTATATGAGAAATTAATGCCTGGTGGTTATGGAAATTATTTATGCTCTTAATCCTTAAATTATTATTTAGACATACGTGGATAATGTTTGTTATTTTCATTCATAGAAGAGTGAGATTTATTATGAATCAATAAAATTGGTGAGTTGAATGATAACATTTTTCATACAGTTTTTATTAATAATTGATGGAATGCACGTCTGTGAATAGGGATTAATGATACCCCCTTAAGCAAGGTTATAAGTTTTGATAGTATCAAAGCTTGCATGTGGATTTTGTAATCCAATACATTAAATAAATTAAAGGGAAAGGCTCAAGCAAATTTAATTTACCAATTAAATTAGATAATAAAAAATTCTACTTAATTAGCGAATATTTGTAATCTTAATGTGAGAATTTTTAATAAACACTAATAACATGGAAACCGAATTATAAATTCATAATATGGGGATGGAGAGTTCAGTTAGAATCATATTGTAGTATTTGTGATTTATGTGGATAAGAATTATCTAAGTAGATAATATTAAATTCAAATCCAAACATGATAACTCTTCAAATATTTTGCTATTAGGTCCTTGTTGTAACCTATTTAAGCACTAATAACATGGAAACCGAATTATAAATTCATAATATGGGGATGAAGATTATGGTATTTATTGTGATTTATGTGGATAAGAATTATCTAAGTAGATAATATGGAATTCAAATCTACACAGGATAACTCTTCAAATATTTTGCTATTAGGTCCTTCTTGTAACCTATTTAAACACGTTCCATTTTCCATAGACGTAGAGAGTTCACCCTCTCTTCCAGAACAGAGAGCAAGGTGTTAAATAGGAATACAACAGAAGATTGGAGGCTGCGCAACTTCCATTCTTATTGGTGATTGGAGGCTGTGCAACTTCCATTCTTGTTGGTGTTCACGAGATTTTTATACACAGATAGTATGCATATATGCTATTACAGAATCTGTAAATATTTTATTTTTTCTGTTACACTCCAACAGTAATCGTAACCTAAATAGTAACCATCATAGGCAATCATAATCGTAACCATAACCAATCTCACAGGTATGGTAATCTTAACCGTAACCTTAAATCACAACCGCAACTATTAAGGGTAATAGCAACCATAATTGTTACTGAAAACTAAACCGTAACTGCGATTTCCAAACTAGTTTATTTGCGCCAGTGATAAAACAGTTTTGAAAACGTTTTCACTAAAAATCAGTCACTAAACCGCTTAAATAACTTACACAAAAGTTTACGTGAACTTCCCAGAAAAATTAAAATAAACTATAATAATCAAGTTTCAAGATTTTAGCAACTTCCAGAAAGTCAGAGTACCACTTTGAACTTTGATATCAAATTAAACTACGCTGCTGAAAAATTAAATGTTGTTACAAATTATAAGTGATATTCAAAAAACACCAGGATTTTTTTTTTCTTTCTTTTTAAGAATCGATTTGAGTATCCAATCAACTTTCAGTTTTTAGATAGAAACAATATTCTGGACGCCAAATGCATATTACGCCAGAAACAATAAGTAAAATAGGATTTAAGATTGATAGTATTCGCGGTGGGTTAAATCATAAAATTTTTATAAATAAATATATTCTTGAAAATTTAATAGAAAGTAAATAAGGCATAGTGTACATATAGAAAACGCAAGTATTAATTTGTCGCCCAAAGTTGATAAGGGAAAATCATCATTTCACAGAATTTGATACTGCAAATAAAAAAACATATTTGGATGTAATCCCGGACGAATTCACCGTATGCTTTTAAAATCCTATTTGACCGCTACATTTGATTTTGACCTTAAATGGATAAAGTATTCCCAAGATACAACGTTCGATCTCATACTCGGAAGGAAGTCGCTATCCGAGTATCTGTCAGATCTTTAGCAGTATTGGTACCTCTAAAAACTCTAACATGAATGCATAAAATTTGTAGAGAATTATTTTTTGTGTTTCATGGAAAAATATGCCATGAAAAAAATATAGTAAAATTGGGGTGACCAATCATTTTTTATAAATAAGTGGTGTCTTATCGTGAAATTGTGCAATCTTTTGTAAGTGTTGCAATCTTTCCAAAGTTGTAACCTTTTCCATTGATAAGTGTGTGAATTTTCATGAAAAGTTATATCATTTAACAATTACAGTAATTCATTCTAAATATAAATTTTCAAATAAATTCTGACAGTCAAAAGAATTTCGATCTAGCGTAAAATCTAAATCTCAATTTTTATGAGAACAGAAAATCTTGATTTTCACCCCTAGCTTTTACAAATCTTTGTTTCCTAATTAATTTAGCTACTTCTTAGCTAACTATGTTAGAATCTTACTATTAACTTGTGTAGTTATTAAGTAAAAGAGAGGAACCAAGAAGTGAAGAGAAACAGATGGGAACTTAATTCAATCCAGAGCCTGAAAATAGTCTGCAAATTCTTTTTCGGCTTTAAGTTATTGCGGTGGAAACACACGTACACGGAGCGAGGCCGATAATTAGCAATAATAGAATCGGTTAACATAGACATTTTATCAAAACGAAACGGTTCCAACTCAACCAAATATCCCACAAAATGAAAAGCGGGTTTAACCAAGCTACAAAACATGATGAATTGAAATATAAGTTACCCCAAGAGCAAAAGGCAAAAACGAGACGACATTACTGCAACGACGTCAATGATGTAAATATATTCACAATTACAATGGAACGCGGTGGGAAAATGTCATTTATTAATGTTATTATGTTTGGAAGCAACTGTAGTATCACGAAGCAGGAAGTCGATATATGACAAAAACGAATGCTTACATACAATCAAACACAAGCCCGACGGTAACCGTATCTAATTACACCCCAATTTCTAATGGCTAATTTCTTCATTTTACGGAACAATCCACTTTATTATTCTCATGATGTCTACAAAAATTTATGGGGAAAAAAAACTATATATATAGTACTAAAATGGTAAGAGAACCCTCTCAACAAATGTGGTAAATCCCCACTTGAGGGTGTTGATTTGCCGAACATCAGTTGCACCTAGGGTGAGACCTCGGTTGTATAGCCGGAGGGTGGTGACCGTTCTTACTGCGAGTACGACGTGGCTTCTTCCCATACTCCGTCATGTTTTCAGTTGCCGCGTATAAAATCTCGAGAGTCACAACCACTTCTTTCATGGCGGGCCTACCTTTTTGTTCAGGTGCAAGACATTTTAGCGCAAGCTGAGCGATTTCGGATGCGGCTCTCGAGGGGTATCTCCCCTCCAACCGGGAATCCATTATCGTCTTTAATTTTCTCCTGTCGCTTAAGTAAGGTTTGATCCAGTCGACTAAGTTCTCTTTTCCACTTGCACGAGTGGGGTCCACGGCACGTAAGGCTGTCAACATCTCAACCATTACCATTCCGAACCCGTATACATCGCTCTTCACATATAAATGCCCTGTTTAAGGCAAAAAATGTTAGCTTTTTGAAAACAAGAGTTATTTTGCTATTGATTTTTGTAGAGATTAAAACAGCTGATAGTGTTTGGTAAAGGAAAAGGTGCCTAGTTTTCTGACATCTGCTTCTGCTTTCTTGTGATGCTTTTAAAAGCACGTCGGAGTTACTTTTAAAAGTTGTTCTTTCATTAATTGTAAAATGCACTAAAAATTCCCAGATACATTCCCTAAACATGTCCATTCTAGTATTTTTGCAATAAAAAGTTCACTTTAGCACAATGTTACCAAACAACGTATTAATTCTCAAAGAAACTTTTATATTTACCAAACAAGCAAACACTAGAATGACACTGGCTTTTACATTCAACTTTTCAAAGCAATTTTGAAAAAGCACGGTTACCCCAAGCTTCTTTGTTCCTCCGAATATTACAGAAAGAAACCTTAAGCTAGAGAAATTACTTATAGAACTTTTACCTGTTGAAACATATTCTGGAGCAGCATAACCGGAAGTTCCCATTACACGTGTCGTCACGTGTGA
Source organism: Embelia ribes (assembly GCA_001753735.1). Classification (NCBI taxonomy): domain Eukaryota; kingdom Viridiplantae; phylum Streptophyta; class Magnoliopsida; order Ericales; family Primulaceae; genus Embelia; species Embelia ribes. The sequence goes on from MKEJ01056920.1 coordinate 8,270, forward strand.
CTTACTGGCCGAAGCGAATTTTGCCAAGCCAAAGTCTGAGATCTTGGCATTGTAGAACTGTAAAAGATGAAGAAAAAAGCAAGTTAAATAACTATTCTGAATCTTATATAAAATAGAAGTACTCAACTCGCGGTGTTTTCAAACTCACTCCATCGAGCAATATATTTGACGCTTTGAAATCTCGATAAATCACTTGCTTTTCTGATGTGTGCAAAAAGGTCAAGCCTCGAGCTGCATCTATAAGTATTTTAATTCGAATGTCCCACGGAAGTGACTGAACTGCCGCACCCCCTGCAATAACAAAAACCACAATTTCTAATATGAGTGCATATCATAGAAAGCAAAACTGTTTTTGCGAAAATTCCAAGGTTAGATCTGCTATTGCTTTTGCTTTTATACCAACATCACCGTTTTTAAGCGCTTGTTTGACTATAAAATGCGGCGTTTCAAAGGTGTGAAGAAAGTGGGCTGACCACACTTAAATTTTCTCATTTGTCAAGCAATAATATCAGCTGAAAAGCTAAGCACCCAAATGCTTGCTATAAGCTAAAAGCACATTTAAGCCCACGCCAAACAAGCAATAAACAATTTTGAAATTATGTTGTTAAAAAAGAAGGAAAGGAGAAACTATTCAAATCCAAATTTTAAATTGAAAGGAACAAAACTGATAGCAGAAATAAAACTAGATCAGGCCTTAGTGGCCAGTTTAGGAAAAGAAGAAACCTGAAAGAAAGCAACAGCAAACAGACTCTTAACACTTGCGAATTAACAAAAATTTTGATATGTATGCTACTCGTGTGTATGCGTGTGTGTGTGTATGTATGTATAGGTATATTGGCTCTTACTCCCGAACAGGTGGTTTTCCAAGCTTCCCTTCTGCATAAACTCGTAAACGAGTAGTAGCTCTTGGTTTTCCCAACAGTATCCCAATAGCTTTACGAGGTTAGGATGTGATAGCCTTCCCAAGAAATGGATCTCCGACTAAACATTCGTAAAAGTGGATATAGATAAGGAACCATCTCAAGATTATAATCAAAATAATTTCTCTTAAAGGGTATAGTAATTATATCAACAAGCATCTACATTATGCAGAAGTAGCATTAAAAAAGTCATTAACAAAAGCATCTTTTCCTATTCTCGAACATACCGTGACTAAGAAGTAATTGAAGGTTTCAACAGAACACATAAGTGCAGGTTTCGTATGTTTTTAAGACCCAAAAGATATGCTTTTTGAACTCAAAAAGAGGAAAAACAAAATAGTTCAGCTTTTCGTCATTTTCTTATGAGATAAATAAATTAAGACATTTGTGAAAACCCACGGCCTTGAAACGCTGTCTTCGGAATGCTACTACCAGTGCTAGACATGAGATACAACCCAAATACTACTCGAGTTGCAAGAAACTCTATTTCATAAATAACAAAGGCTTTGTTTAGTTGCAGTTTTTAAGTAAATAAATTATCTTATTTATGTAGGAAAAAAAAACTAGATGCATCCAACTTATTCAGACTAAAACAACAAATAAGCACATCTTAAAAACTGAGCAAACAAACACTATCTAAATTTTAGGTAAAAAAGCTAAAAAGATGGCATTTATAAGTTGCAACCAAACAAGGCGAAAGTTACGTTAAACAATCACTCACAATTGACTGATCTTTGCTGTTTAGTTTCAAAGTCAACTTTAAAAAAAGTTTGTAACCTTTTCCAGTGGAAGGGGTAATTGGCATCAAATGTGTAGGAAAATAGTTTACTTTTCGGCTTGTATGGTGCTCAATATTAAGGCTCGGTTTGTTATATTCACTCAAGTATCTTCATGACTTACCGTTCTAAATACGGATTTTGAGTTACACAATTTACAAGAAAGTACTTTACAAAGGAACAGGAACCAAAGTATATCTACGAACTAATTTCGATTCATAAGTTACCTGCCATTCTTCGAATCCTTGCAAGCTCTCGGAGTTCAATTTCTTTACAGCAATAACCGATCCACTACCCGTTTTCGACGTGGTTCTTTCATCGAGCCAGCCCTTGTAAACTGTCCCAAAGCCGCCTTCTCCTAAGATGGCATCTCCTCTGAAGTTTCTAGTAGAGTTTTTAAGTTCCATAAAAGTGAACACGCGAAGATTAGAGGTGGGCAAGATTTGCCCTGTTGGACACGGCTCGTCGCTTCCACTAGCTACTGAGAACCGGCTGTTTGCGGAATTGCTGCTTACATTTGAAGATGAAATGTTGCTGATTGTCTCAGATATACCCACTGTCATATCCAATTTTAACCACTTTAGTTTTATCATCAAAACTGTAATTTCAACTTATTTCCAAAAATCAGAAAGTAAAATCACAGTGCTAGTTTTGCTACAGCTTTTAAGAAAAAATAAATAAATATAAAATCCGCTTAAAACCTTCTAGCTACTTTCGCCAAGAAAGAAGGAAAGCACTTCGGTTTCCACAACCGATCATAAGCTAAAAGATTGGGCTTGAAAGCCACTATCAAACGAGCTTAGCATCTGTCAAAGCCGAAGTTGAGGACTTATATAGGGCTTATTTATTTGCAGTTTATAAGCTATACATTTTCAGTTTTTTAGCTCAAAAGTTATACAGTGTTTAGTTACTAAACTTTTTAAATTGATCTTATTGTTTGTTTTGTCTAAATAAGCTGAAAGTTTTAAGTTGAATGTATCCAATTTTTTTCTTAGTAAAAAATAATCTACAACCAAACAAACCCATGGTAATTCACAATAAATCTAACATAGATGAAACCAATCTGGATGTAACATTACAGATACATGTATGCAGTGGCAGACCTTTGTCAAATCTTTTTTTATGAAGAACATAATTGAAAAAATTATATTTTAAATAAATTTTGAAAAAAAAAAACGGAGATCCGCCCGTGATCATAAGCTTAGCCATAGTCTGCAACTAATGAGTAGATTAAAAAATTATAAAAACAAGAACATAATTTGGAAAAATAATTAGAAATTAGCAAAAGTCAGCAAACAAAATTGAACAAAATTGTAGTCAAACGGGACTTTGTGCTATTCTCCCTAACTATACCAAACTCAAACAAAGAGGAATCAATTGAAATCTAACTACCAAATGAAGAAAATCAAATAAGAAAAATCAAACATAAAACTGATCATTTATCATGTGTAAAAAGTATATTTGTGGTTATATCCTATACGTTATGGTCGTTCTAGTTTCAAGCGAGACACAATTGTTTGCATAGTTTCTATACATGATTCTTTAGCTTACACAAGAATGAATCACACAGGGAGTGTTTGGTTGCAACTTCTACGCTTAAGCTTTTCTGCTTTTTGTCTTACAAGTTAGACTACATCTGCATGCTTAGCTTTTAGGTGAAGCTTTTTAACTATTATGACCTCAATATGTTACAAGTCTTAAATTGCAACTTTTCTCATACCAAAAAAAGATTACCTTATTTGCTTTTAAGCTGCAAATAATAATAATAATAAAAAAAAAAACCAAGATTATAAATTTTAATTTCTGGGTACCTGATAAGCTAAGCTGCCCGGTGGAGCTTGGGTTTTGCTTACTTTGCTTAATGGGAGGAGAACCAAAGCAATTCCCCATCTCTCTCTCTCTCTCTCTCTCTCTCTCTCTCTAGTTCCGGAAAGGAACCAAACCTTTCCCTCCTTTTGGCGTGAAGAAGCAAGCCAACAGAAGGGAAGAAAAAATGTCAATATGCAACTATGGTCTTCTTCTCCTTCTCTTCATCTACTATTTTAAATTTCGGTTGACTAATAATACCATATTGTATTACTATTATATTCATATGGGGCTACAAATAAAATATCATATACTTCATCGATGCAATTGTTGGGAAATTACAACTTTGTAGTTAGTGTCAGTTTACCCCCACTTAATTATAAAGTTACACTTTGAACCTTAAATCATTCCCAACAGAATGTCTGAATACCCTACTTCTAAAACCTTAAATTTGGACCGGGGAGCCACGTGGCAGAGGTGCTCGGCAGCCCCAGCCAAGCGTATACGGGTTGAATCAATAGCTGAGATTAAATAAAAATTTTTTTATTTTTTTTTTGAATCCATATATTTAATTTTAGCCGTTGATTTGAAAATCAGTTGTCCAGATGCATCAGGCAGGAACTACCTAGCACCACTGCAAGCACACCCCCATCCTTTAAATTTTGCTTTCCCCCTCTTTATAGGAATACCAATTTTAAACTTTACTTATATTAGTACATTGGAGTTTGAAAGTGGAGGAGGGAGGAATCGAACCCATTACCTTCTGACTATGTATATAATACGTATTGTTAACCCCAAAATTGTTCAAATATATTTCGATGCTAACAAAAATAGATAATTAATTTTATTGGTGCTCTATCTTATGTGCTAATTATTTTTGTGGAGTATCATATTTCTTTGAAACAGTTTTGAGTGGGAAAATTAAAAGGAAACATCAACTGAAGCAGCCAACAGCCAACTGTCAGAGGCTCCACAACCGACTGACGGTCTGTCAGCCGACAGTCACAGCTTGATAGCTGATGGACGCATGTCAGATGACGAACACAAGACTAACAATTGATGGTCGTGTGATCATAAATTGAATTTGATAATTCATTGCCATCTTTCAAGAATTGCTTCCATAACTTGAGTTGTCCTTGAACACTATAAATAGAGGCATTGAGAAGATGTTCAAATCATTCAAGCAATAAGCTATCTATCTACTTCTATCTGTCTTTATTCTCCATACTTTTCTAACCTCTAAAAAGTCTTGTATTTTTCACTTTTACATATACAATTTTAGGCTATCTTGACTCTTGATAAAAATTTAAAGTTGTATCTTGAAGTTTTTAATTTCTAACTTGAGAGGTTGTCCCAAACAACAAAAGACTGGTGTTTAGGAAGCTAGCATTTGGTGAGGAATCGATCCGAAATTTTAGTGAGGAGTTGATCCGAAATTCAATTTTTTTTTATTTTGCACGTTTATCTATTTGTTTCCCTATATATAGACATGTTTCCTTTCATTTTTAATTCATTTTTTTAACACCTACCTACACTTATATCTTCTTCCATCACTCCTAATCCCTCGTAAATCATAAACCATGTCTAGAACCAAAACACCTGGTCACTATCTTAATACATCGGAACAAATCCATCTAGCATAAATTGAGTGCATGCTAGTAGGTTGTGTCCCAACCTACACAAGATGTTCCATCAGAATCCCCAGCGCAACACTTTTCCGAAAAAGAAATTGATCTGGATGACGAAAAAAAGGATGAATAAGAAGGGGATGATAATGGTGGTGATAACGACGACAATAGTGATGACGATAATAACGACGGTACTAACAATACTTTCAACTTTATTTCTCTTATACTCAAACTACGCTATCAAGTCGAATACCTTTTTTGCGAAGTTATTCCGGGTACTTGGGTTGATGCTAGATCTTTTGATAAATATAAAAGTACCCTTGTTTGGATAAATTTTTTTAAATATAAGGTTGGAATGATTTTATTAAATTGCTGGAAAATATTTGCCTTGATCTTTTGAAAAAGTTTTATGCGAACTTGACTGTCACGAAAGACTTCAATAACACACATATTATGGGTTTACGGTCACATGTTAAGGGTAAAGTTTTCAAATAAAATGCAAAGGACTTGGCAAAAAAATTTGGTTCAAAATATCATTCTCAAAATGGTTTATTTTATCGCGAAGGTGTTAAATCTTGGGAATACCTTGCTGATGCTTCCCATGTAGAGATTGGACAAAATCATTTTAAACCCAGTGTGCAAATTCCCGACACAAAATTTCTAGAAACTAGCCACCTAAACTTTCAAGAAAATTTAGTACAAATGCTTATTGTCAAAAGCATTTCTCCCCAAAATAGTGGTAAAGATAACATGTTAAACCTCATCGATTTTCTTATTTATGCCCACAAACCTTAAATGCCAATCAACATTATTTCCGTGATTTTTAATTTTATGGAAAGCTAACCAAAATACAATAAACTACCCTACGAATAGCCTTTACACGTCTTTTTCGCAACGCTATTATTGAGTTTATGGGGGAGGATATGTTGATGCCAATTGGGCAAGGTTTTTTGATAAGAATACTTAATTAGGTGCGGATAACTTAAGATACCCCAAAGAAAGAATGGAGTT
>MKEJ01056927.1:0-12588 GCA_001753735.1 Embelia ribes
TTATTGAGCGTTGATGTACATAATGCAGGATCATAGACGGCGAGGCCAAAGTGTGTCCAATTTGTCGGAGGCCAACTCGCAAAGTTAGGAAATTGTTGATTCCTTAGACCCATGTCTTGTTGGTGTGGATAAGAAGTGTTGTTTTTTGTACACAATTGAATTTTCTTTTCTTCTTCTTTTTCACTGAGAGCTATTTGATATTGCCGCAGTTTCGTGTATGCAGACTTTATTGAAACACTCATCTTTCGGTATTGGATAATTTTCACTAAACTGGGCATTTTAACACGCTATATTGTTGCAACAAAATGGTTTCTATGTCGAATGAAAGCGAGGATCTTGTGACAAAATGCAGTAACCATAAAATGAATTTCGTCAAAAGCCCGATTTAAGCCATGGAAGCCAACTGCTAAAAAGCCTACTAACTATGACGGGCTCCTGTTGGGAACGAACTAACACTCCACCAAACCTTATAACACAATTTCTAACCACGCGCGCAAATTCATTTTATGGTAACTGAAAGGAATAACATCACGACCGCAAAGGATACAACTGAAAAGTAAATAACACCGAGATTCCCACGTAGAAAACCCAAATAAAGAAATGTCATGGGGGCTAGCTCAGACTACAATTACGTTCGGAACATAAATCACTCATCCCAAAATGAAGAAATAACAACTATGTCAATAGATATAAGAATGATTATCCATAATAGCATAGTTAATGCTTTGTGTTCACGGATATTGTTTATATTTTTAATTCTTAAATTATTATTTAGGCATATGCAGACAATATTTGTTATTTTAATTCATTGAAGAGTAAGATTACTTATGAAACAATAAACTCGTTGAGTGGGATGATAGCATTTTTTATATGATATTTATTAATAATTTATGGAATCCACATCCCTGACATAGATGATACTCCGTTAAGAAAACTTATGAGTTTTGATTGAATAAAATCGTACTGGTAAATTTTATAATCCGATACATCAAATAAGTTAAAGTGGAAAGTATTAAGAAAATTTAATATGCCATCAGTCTATTTAAACACATCCTATGGATGGAAAAGATGATACAAATTAATTATCTCTTTTGCCACAGACATAGAGAGTTCATACTCTCTTTTGGAGTAAGGTATTTAACAGGAATACAACAGAAGATCGGAGGCTATGCAAGCTTTCTGCCAGAACGTTCTTGTTGGTATTCACGAGATTTATATGCACAAATTTCGTAGGCATAACTTTATCTTATATGACAAAACAGAATCGATTAATGATAGTATACGTATACGCTATTAAAAATCTATAAATAATTTATATTTTCTGCTGCGCTTCATCAGTTATGCAGCAGAGATTTACATGGTCGACAAAAAAATTGTTCGAAAAATTTATTGAAGTTATTCAATTGATAGCTTGTGAAGGGAACAAGTCAGGCATAGGGTGTCTCTCAGAGTGCGGGATGATAATCTTTTGGAGTTAAAGATGGACAAAAGAACCTTAATTGAGGTGGAATCATGAAGCATAAAGATTTCTCTCTTTTTTCATTTTTTTTTTTTTGGGCCAAAGATGGAGAATATTGTGTGATTGGCTCAGTTCCAAGTGCTACAAAGATGTGAAAGGTTCAAGACGAGCCAAACTTGCCTAAAAAGGGGTATTGAATGACGATAGAGACGTTTGGTTAGACGAAGGATGTTTTTGTTCGGACGATTTTTTGTATGACACGAAGTTTGTCTCGTATTAAGGCAGTTAGGCATGAGGTTTCTTTGCAAACCCATAAAACCAAACAAAAATATCGCGACTATTAGGTGTGACAGTCTCATCATAATTACAAAGGGGTATTGTTTCTTTTGGCATGAGAGGATGCTCTTATTGATTTTTGAGGTTTTTACCCATACGGGAGTGATTTTCTCACATTGAATAAAGAATTTTATATTCATTCATCAAATCATTTATTCCATAGTCTAATAGATATTGTGAATAATTAATTAATCAGGCAATAATAAAGATAAAGTCTCATTTTACATGTCAATACAACAACGTTAATGAAATTTATGATACAAAATTTTGTATGAGGAAAATCTGTCGGCTTTATAAATCGTGAGGGTTCAAATCCCTTCATCACCAAAAGTTTATCGACGTCCCTAACTATATATCCTATGTTATTTACGCCATTACTGTACTCTTTTTCGTTATTTGATCAAGGAATTCTCGTTTGAATAATTCCCGGTCCATATCATCTTTCTTAATGAAACTTACACAATTTTCATTTTTTAAAAATTTCAAAAAGTTGCAGTCCCGCATAAGACTTTAATAACACCTTTTGTGAAATCATGAGAGGGTGGGTGTTGCGAGGGTATTCTAATGGGACAAAAATTGAGAGATTTATCTTATCATTTTCTTAATTATTTCCCCTGTATTTCGTGATCGGTACAAAATCCTATTGAAGTAGAGATCTTTGGTGAGGATGTCGGGTGCTTGGAGAATCTCAATGTGCGAGGAAGGTTAATTCTTTTGCAAGATTCATAGCGAGACTATACATTCATTGTAAGTATAATAAGTTATTACTATGAATAATAATTTCTGAGGAGGTGACCGACGATAGGTGAAGCTCGTTTAGAAATTATCATGTTTGTTATTCTCCATTATTTTGTTGTAGTTTGGTTCGGTTTGGTTAATCTACTGGCATGTTTACCGTTGGATCATAGGTTATTAAGTCCCATTCCACAATTGTTCAAACTAAGGACCATTAGCTAATTCGTTCTCAATTACATGATACATAATTGTCTTATAACACCGGTAAATTTTATTCAATTACATGTGCGGAAATTTTATATAACGTCCTAAAAAATTTTATGTACCAAGCTTCCTAAAATTACCAAACTAAGGACCATTAGCAAATTGAATTTTAAGGCTCGCCGGTGTAATATGCCTTATTAATATCCTTTTTCATTTTATACTTTCCAATATTGGTTCAAAATTTAAGGCGATATCACTGAATTTCGCAAAACAAATGATTGTTGGAGGAAGTTGGGACTGACATAAATCCGTTAAGTGTGCATTTTTTTCAATGCGCATCGTAGAAAATCTATATTGTGTTCCCAAACTTTTTTTATAATGTTTATGGGCTAGGTCACCAAATTAGCTGGTAGTATCTCCCGCTCCCGCTCTAAATATACGATTTGGCAAATTTTGGGCCAATTCGCGCAAAATTTGAGCTCTGATATGGGCCGATTCACGAATCCATCAAAATATGGGACTAATTTGTGATTATGAAGAAGATATACAGTCAAACCAAACACCTATCTTTTCCTGCGCGGTCCTTATTAGTTGGTGTGGGCCATAGGCCCATCAAGTTTGTTACAATTCATGTTAATATTATTTTATTGTTCACAAATTGTTTACTTAATGTATATTATTCTTTCATTGTTTTTCTTTCACAATTTATATTAGTACTTTAATTGTGATAATAAAATTTCAGAATTATCCTAAAACTATATATGAATAATAAACATACAAATTAATTATCAAAGCACTCATTTTAGTACAAAACAACAAATTAAAAATAATTAATATTAAAACTATAGTGCAGTCCACGCTATGTAAGGATTGTATATTTTTTTATTATATTAATTTTAATTATTTTATTAAATTAGTTTTGATAATTTATTTTTTTATATAATATTTTTTTGTATTTCTTCTTTCTTTTTTCAATAGTTTATATATTTATAAAAGATTAATTGGTAAGATTTATACTAAGATAATATTTTTATGAAAAATTAATATTTATTTAGATTAATTTTAGATATGTGAAAATCTTACTATGAAAAATATTTTAAAAAATTAATGTTGATTAAGAAAATATTTTAAAAATTCAGGGAGAATCTTATATTGGTAGAAATTAATTTATAAAAATATTTATTTATTAATAGTATTTTAATTCTAAAATATAATTTTAATAATTTCTTTTATAATAATTTATTTTATAGTTATGTAATATATGAATATTTTGGGGTTGTGCTTAATCTTAAATTAAATTTAATTTTAATAATTTTTGTTCTGGTAAGTTGACATATATGTATATAATTTTAATAATTTCCATTATAGTAATTTGATATATATGTATATAATGTTAATAATTTCTATTATTGTGAGCTTTATTATTTTAAAATCTTATTTCATAGGACACATAATTTTAATAATTTATAATATAGTAAGTTTTATTACTTTAAATTCTAATTTTATTTGGATACATATCAAGTAATTGTGTAGATAAATATTGTAATTAGAGTGAAAATAGTTGGAGGTGACAACTTTTATATACAAAAGAAGATTTGTGATTTCTTTTAAATGAAACGGTTGCTTGCTGTAACTTATTTGTAAATAATATGTTAGCTAAATTATTAAATAAATAATCTCTACATTTATTAATAAGCTAGATTTAAATTTCTTTCAACTTAAACTTATTTTAAAATAAGTTTGAATTTGAACCAATAATATTTTTTTCTTAAAACTTATTTGCTTGTAGGAATGACTAATTACCAAACAAATAAAATATAAAGGTATTATTGTCTTTGGGTTAAAAGTGAGTGATTTTGGTAAATAGTTTCAAAAGTGATCTATTTTGGTAAATAGTTTAAAAAACTGAACTATTTTGGTAAATTACTCCTAAATTTAAATGTAAAAGCTGATTGGGGAAACAAGATAAAGAAAATAAGTATAATATTTATAAGAATTTTAACTTCTATATTCCGATCGTGTATGAGACCCATATACCTATGCTCATAAGAACTCGACAAATGTATGATCACTTAATTTAATCGTTTTTCTATTTTATTAAAATATAAAAAGAATCAGTCTGACGACATTATCCAAAGCCTCCTATGCTCTTCTTCTCTGACGCCAACCCTTCTGGATCCGCCCCTCCTCTTGTTAGGTAATCAATCGGCCGCTAGTCACTTAGGGTTCAAACAATTCATTTCTTTCAAGACCATGATGCGGAAATATAAAATGTAGATGTGCACAAACTACATAAATAATGTACATAAAGAAATAAAGAACGTTATCATATTTTTTTAATGAGGTTTGTCCACTTTCTAGGGTTACGTTCTAGGGAATTTATTTCATTATAATATAAATACAATTATAATAAATAAAGAAACCCCTACACGATACCTTGAAGAATTCTCCAATTTAACGTTGTGTGAAACCACCTTATGCCCGAGTAATTTTGACCCGAATGAATTCTTCTTACGCAAGAACGTATTCATTAGAACTACTCTCCACCTCACTAGGATTTTACCATTCATGAAGATTAGGAGTTTCCCTTATAGTAGCCATACTACACACCTATCTTGCATGGATTAGGGGACTGAGTATATGAGAGACCCCTCATATCACCCATCATGAGAATCTAAGAGAACCTAACCTATCCACCATGGGGTAAAGCCCCCCATGGGAAAAACCCTCACAAAGTTGATCCTTTATGTTCTTCTTTTGTTTCTCATACATATAAACAAGCCCTAGGCATGTTTATCTAGCTACAAGGGTCTTCTAATTCTGATAGGAACCTAATCATATCCTGAGTCAAAGTATGACATAAATCGACTTTGACAAAAAAAGCTTATGGTGATCCATAACTGACCCAAAGTCGTGATCCATTACTAAAACTTGAATGTGTTTTTCAGCTTCTATTGATTCCGAACTCGCGTAAAAGTGTTCCTGAGACTTCCCGTTATCTATTCCAACCCCAAAATTCAGTGTGCATTTAGATTTTGATCAATCTCCCAACAATCTCCACCTTTGACAAAAACATCCGAGGAACTAAAACAAGCATCAAGATCAAATAATCGAAGCAACATGTCAAACCCAACATGACTTAACATCGAATTAGATCCTCTTGCACATTACCTCAAAAATCCAAGAGATGACCATCTTTCTTTATCGAGAGATCCCGATGTTAACTTCATTCCTATACAATCACCATGTGTTACTTGACATCACCACCGAGAATTTTCTAAACAAGTCTCTCATCAAACCAAACGAAGGCACATCGCGCAACTATAACTTTTGTCGCCATGACCACATTGTTACTTGGGACTAACCATAATACCAATTTAACTATTCTCCATTAGATCTCATCACCTTGCCAAAGAACACCCATAACTCTGACGATCTTGACATATGATTCTGATGATACGCCAATTGCCTTGCTATTCCCATGAGTCCGACTGCCTTGCCATGAAATATGCCACTACGACAATAATACCAATCACCTTGCCACACCATTGCAATGGAGAAGAATAGGAGCAAAAAAGCTTTACTTGCAGAAAAAACCAATCCGTAGCACTTACAATTGTATGATCATTGCAATTTGTAGATGATCTAAACTTGATCTTCACAGCCTCAAGAACCTCTACTCCATTCTTTAGCACCTCCCTGCAATACCTACCTTAACTCCCAAAGAGTACTTAAGAAACATCGCACCAACGAAAAGAAAATAAAGCTCTTTCTTAGGCCAGGGTCATGCTTCATCCTCTTAATTCTTTCGGGTATACCTTGCGTGTCTATCTTGAGCTTCACCATTCTTCTATTACAGCTACAACATCACAAAGCGTGTTGTCACCCATGCAAACTGAACATACTCTTGACCACCTTGTACCCTATTCAAACCACCTTGGTCAGCACCCCATATCGAAGACCCGAGTTCCAACAATTCCAACCAAACCATTCACGCTAACAAGCGCCCTGTGTATCTTTACCTTCTTCAAAAAATCAATAAACTTATAACACCGAGTTTCTACCATAATTGATCCATTTGGCTCCATGACTATCAACCACAAGATAAGCAACAACAACTCTAATACAACTTGTTGTAGAATCAGTTGGTTTTTAGACACTAGAGGACAACAATCAATCCCTCCCAAGATCATAACACGAAAACATAATAGGTAGAGTGTGTAGTCAAAATAAAAACAAGCAAATCACATAAACAATGTGCATGAAGAATAATGAACACCACAATATTTTTTTAACCAGATTCACCTACTCTCTAGAGTTATGTCATCAACTATTTATCCTATTATAATAAGAATATATTTACAATGAATGAATAAACTTTTACACGATACTGTGGACAATTCGCCAATTCAATGTTGTGTTATACCACCTAGCATATGAGAAATTTTGACTCGAGAGAATTGGAACCACTCTCCACTTCAATAGGATTTTCTATCGTTTATGATTACTAGAAATTTTACTTATAATGGCCTACTATACACGTATCTTTAACGAATCAGGGGTCGGGTATATGAAAGAGACCCCTTATATCATTCACCATAAGAATCCAAGGGAATATGCTCCCCAAACATGGGACAACCCCACATCCAGATGAATAAAGAAGAAACTTAACTCTTCCACCATGTGACAAAACCCCCCACAGGGAAAACCTTTATAAAGTTAACCATTTATAAGCCTCTCTTGTCTCTCATGCATATAAACAAGCCCTATGCATGTTTATATAACTACAAGGGTATTCTAATTCGGATAGGAAACAAATCCTAATTATATCCCAAGTCCAAATATGAAATAAATCGACTTTGACGAAAACAACATATGGTAATCCATCACCAACCCAAAGCCGTGATCCATCACCAAAGCTTAAATATAATCTTTAGCTTCTATTGATTCCTAACTCATCCAAAAGTATTCTCGAGACTTGTTGTTATTGATTTCAACCCAAAAACTTTGCGTGCAATTGGATTTTAAGTCAATCTTCTAACAAAAACTTCTTATGTGTGGTAGAAAAGAGGCCAAATTTGAAACAAAGATAACCATGCATATTGCTATATTATTATTATTATATGTAAGACCAAAATTTGACTATTAAAAAGTTGAAATTTTGTCAAATTTTCAAACTTCGTAATTTACCACTGGGAACAAAAATAATTTAGGTATTGGGATGGATAAAATGGATATTTCCACATATAGGAATTCGTAGGTAAGTAACATTCTCTGTCCCTCCATCCATCCATTCAAAATCAATCCCAACACCACCACATAAGAAGAGGGCAATGACAAAACGGCGCTAAGACGAAGGGACCCTTGGTTTGTTGTTTGGTTTTTGTCCCAAACTTTATTAATGGTGCATTAGTTTGAACCAATCAAAACATGCATACAAGGTATTAATTACATTAATTTATAGCAGTGATAAAAAATCACTAGACTTATTTCTATGTAAGAGTGAATAGATGATTAAATTCTAATTTTTTTCAAATTTGATACCTTTTCAAGTAAAATTTCCGTATTCAAGATGATTTTGCAATATTTTCAATTCTTTGTATATTTTTTCAGTTTTATTTCAATTAAATCTTTTGGTAATGTTAACAAAGTTGTACACATATCGCATGTGTGTCATGTATTTTACATGCCAACTAATATTTTTAATATTATATATTTTTTTAATCTCCTTTGCGACGAGGTAATGATTGTTTGCCAAACAACTATTGTTATCCTTTGTTCTAGAAAGTACAAGGGTATGAGATTTTAGTTTATTTTGTGGTTAAAAGAAACAAATATAATATAATATTTTGCCAAACAAATATTGGTTTCTTCTGTGTTTTCCTTTTTAATTATCACTATAAGTTATGACACATGAATTAAGAAATCATGAATTGGTCTTAATTATAGAGAAAAAATAGTATTCTATTTTATTATCCTTCATTAAATACTTAAAATATATTACTCAAATCAATTATTAGGGATAAAATTAGAAAATAAATTTAATATTTTATTGGTTTTCTAAATAGACACTTAAAAATGAATCCAAAAAAATCTTTAAAGTGATAATTAAAAAGTAATAGAGGGAGTAAATTTATAAATCACCTGCAAAACACGCATATATATGCTAGTGTTAGTAAAAGTTCTAAAACATATACGTTTAATATTATGTATTTAAATTGATATACATCGCAAAGCTTGAAGTTTTAAAACATGATTTAACCAAATGAAACCAAGAGTTAAATTTAATTTAGGAATACTAGTCTGGTCATGTAAATTAGTAAAGACGTAAACATTGAATATTTTCTATCACTGCCAGAAAACTGCAGAGCAACAACGGACATTTGTTACGGATTTTTTTCCATTGCAATTTGGAACGAATTTAGAGACAAAAAGTTTCTTAGAAATGGATTTTGAGATGAAAATTTGACATGGATGAATTCCGTACCAAATTCCATCGTAAAATAGCACATGAAACTTATTCGTTGCAAAAGGAATTGCAAATTCCATTTGAAATACTCCGTTGTAAACTTTCGTTTCAAATATCATTCCAAAATAATAAAATAATTAAATAATAATTTTTGTAAAGATCCGTAGCAAAATCCATTGTAAAACGTCCGTTCTAAAATCCGTTGTAAAATTCCATTGCAAATATCCATTTGAAATTCTATTTCTAAATAATAAAATTATTTAAATAATAATTTTGCAAATATTGGTTCCAAATACCGTTCCTAAATAATAAAATAGTAACAATTTTGTACCATCCGAGCAAAATCCGTTCCAAACTTCTGTTCTAAAATTCGTTTTGAACATCCATTTCAAACGCCATTGCAAATTTCCAATTCAAACCCCTTTCCTTAATAATAAAATTATTAAAATAATAAGTTTTCATAGCAATTTTGTTGTAGTTTTGTTCCACAATCCATGTCACAATCTATTTCAAAAGTGTTAATTTCTCTAGGCGTAAATGTCTAATACTGCAAATTACTATATCATTCCTCTCTTGATTCAATCAGGAATTGTTAATTTGGATATCGGTGCTGATTTTCGATCAATACACAACTACTATTTGGGGTTTGTTGTACGAAAGCTATCTAGTATTTGTTGTCATATGTCAATGTTGTATTTCTCCTAATGTTGTTCTTCTTCCACCATCATTTTGTAACTGGAACGTTACCCTGCTATAAGCGCCGAAACTATAAGTTAATGTATTCATATTCTTTTTCCGTATATTAGAAATTAAAAAATAAATATTAGATTAAATTTTTAGTATTTATTTATTACGTATACATATGTAGGAGAAAGTAAACACTAATGGATCATGGACGTACCAAAGAGTCCTGAATAAAGATCTTAATCCTACATTTGTTAATAGGATAAATGAGTTTGTGAATTTTACATTTAATCAACCTTACAAAAATAAAATTAGATGTCCATGTATTAAGTGTATAGATAAAAAGTATCTGGATGTCGATGTTGTAAAATATTATCTTGTTAGAAGAGGTTTTGTGAAGGATTATTTCATTTGGAATTGACATGGTGAAACATTTGTAAACTTGGTGTATGAACAACAACAATATTATGAACCATCTCCTTATTATATGTCAGAACCAGTAGCTTTAAGTAACGAAACCCAAAACCCATACCAGAAAATGGTGGTGGATGCTGCTGGTCATAGTTCCAATTCAACCATGGATTAAGAAGAGCCCCCTGATTCGATAACTTGGCATTTATATGACATGTTAAAGGCAACTGAGCAAGAGTTGTGGGATGGGTCCTCCTATTTGTAGCTATCAGTTGTGTCCAGGATGCTGAGCATTAAGTCAGAGCATAATCTTTCTAAGCAATATCACAATGAATTATCAGGATTGATGAAGGAGATAATGCCCAAAGGGAACACGATTAAAACTAATTTTTATGTGATAAAAAGTTAGTTGACAGTTTATACCTTCCATTCGAGGAGATCCGTTGTTGTATTAATGCATGCACTGGGACTGGACAATAAATTAACGGATTGTAAATTTTGCTGAGAAAAAAGATACAAGACTAGGAAGGATGTGAAATCGAATCGCTGGAAGAATATACCCTGCAACAAGATGTATTACTTTCCCATAACCCCAAGATTACAATGATTATATCAATCCGAGTCAACGACCGATGACATGAGATGGCACGAGTGACATTAGTTGGAACCGAGTATCATAACTCATCTATATGATTTTGAGGCTTGGAAGCATTTCAATTCCATACATCCAACATTTGCAGCTGAGTCTCTTAATGTATGACTTGGACTCTGCAGTGATGGTTTTGTGTTATTTTGGTTAATATGGTAAAACATACTCATCTTAGTCCATAATACTCATAATGTACAATATGCCCCCGTAATTATGTATGAAAAATTAATTCATGTTTCTAATAGTTATTTGCCTCGGTTTATAGAATCTAAAGCATAAGATATATATATTTCTGCATGTCACGCCCCGAATCCCCATAAACCCGGGGATGTAAACTGAAAGAAAAGAAAATATAACAAATAACCAAATCTCATCCTGCCATAATACATATTAGTACATTATAAGTATTTAATATATCAGCTTCCTCATAGTAATATATGAATCAGACAACAATACCCTGCTACAATATATATAATCTCATCGAGCTACATGCCCGTACAAAACTAAAACATAAACCTATACATAACCTCTGAGTATTACTATCTTAAGGCCAACTTATCTCTAGCATTGAAACTCATCTAAAGCTATGCCTGCTCCTCTAGCAAACCAACACTATGTTTTGACCCTATATCACCACGTGAGTACATATAGAAAAGAAAAAAAAAATGTATGGGTCAGATTCTAAACCAAACAATAAAGGGGAATCTACTAAGTATATAGTATATAAATGCACATATAATGCACCGAAACCCTCACGTTCCTATCTCCAATGTATGCTTATAATTTCTAAATGATACTAAGGCATGTTCACCACATACAGTAAAATCTAGAAGTTCTCTCGAGTCATACAATTACAATGATGACATATATCATATATCTATACCACAAGTTATACAATATCTAAATGCAATAAATATTAAAATACACCGAGTATGAAAGTACACCGACTACCATCAAATCAGAGGGTACCAAACGCCGAACGATCGAGTATAAAATCACGAAGACATTTCATGCCTCCAACTATGAATGTATTGAGTTCCGAATTCCGAATCATGAATCCCTAATCATGAATCACGAATCACTAATCATGAACCAAGAATCCCTAACCACTAATCACTAATCACTAATCACAAATCCCAAATCACTGATCCCGAATCCTGAATCCCAAATCACTAATCACGAAGCTCGATTAAAGAATGCTTGATAAGGTAATATCTTGAAACTCAAATAAAGCAATACTTGATAAAGTAAGGTCTCGAAAGCTGAATGTATATATGTATCGTGTATGATATTTGTTCCCATGACTTGACTTGATATTCAATGTAATCCTAACTAGACTCAATATGATAACTTGAATTTATTTTGGGACGAAATCAACCTGAAGTTTAGAAAATGCAATGGCACGTTCCCGAAATATTTGACGCTGCTAACGCCTTCGTTATAGCACACCCGAATCAAGCGCATACAATGGATATCCCAGGTCTGGTTTCCCATCTTTCACGGTGGGGTTGTATGACCCCAATTGCTCCCGATAGTTTTAGAAATTCAATACTTTGTCCTGATATAAAACTTGAACCCAATGTTTCGACTCGAAACCTGACACTAAAATGCAATGTCTTATGTCATGAATGCAATGCCAAT
>MKEJ01056934.1:0-10429 GCA_001753735.1 Embelia ribes
CAATTTTATTCAATGAGTATATTAAATTTCTTAAGACCTTTCAGTTAACTTATTTAATGTATCGGATTACAAAAATCCACCTGCGGATACAATCAAAACATATAATCTTTCTTAAGAGGGTATCATCAATCCCTATAACGGGATGTAAATTTCTTCAATTACTAATAAAAACTGTATAAATAATATAATCGTCCAACTCAGTGAGTTTATTAACTTACAAAAAATCTTATTCTTTTATGAATTATCATGTCCTCAGAATCCGAGAATTCCGGGCACATGAGATTTTTAAGTAAATATTATTTTATTTGACACAAAGCCAAAATCCAAAACTACCCACAATACTGACCTTATAATGCATAATGCAAAAGAAATGATTTAAATAACAAAACAAATACATTATATGAGTTGTGGCTTACAAAAGATGAGCCTTCAAACACATAAGTTATTTATGAAAAAGGAGTCTCATATATTTACAAAACCTGCTCTTGAAACACAATTACATAACATCCATGCTGACAACCCAACTAGAGCTCTGAGGCGGAGTTTTCTATCTGCTACTTCGTCCTTTGACTGCTCATGCATCCGTTGCTTCATTTTCCTCATCTGTCGATTGATAAATAACATGCAGGCAGGATTAGTTGACAAACAATATTCACTATGTTAATTAAAGGATATAAAATATATAATTCACAACACTATAGAATTTTCACACATTCCATATCATATACTTAGCAACTTATATCCCTAGTGTAATATTACATTGTGAAATACTTAACACTAATTTGGGAACACATACCTCAAGATTTTTTGCATAAATATTTATATATGGGTGCCATTCTACACCCTGGATCTCGTGAAAGACTCGTGCGATACTTAAACAAAGGTTTGTCCCCTGCTTCGGCACAATGTGCCAAATGCACCAATTTTTATTTTAAAAAAATCGTCTGCCAAGCCCAACGTTTGTTTTCATAAAGGAGCCATAGTTATCATAAAAAGCGTCATATATTTCAAAATTGTCAACTCACATTTCCCAACAAATATTACTGACACATACAAACACTATTATGCCACATATCTCATTACTGATGCCAATTTACTTACAACAACATATTTAATTACATACAAATACTTATTTGTACATAGGCTACACAAATTTATACACTAAAGCACATCAATACATCTCTCAACCTGTACACCAACACAAAATAGCAAACAAATAATATACATTAATTATTGTAGGGCCTATTACCCATAACTCGCCCATATCTGTAACTTTTAACACGATTGTACATGCTTTAACTTTGAAGTCTTCTACTCACAATTCTTCCCAGATATGGTCTTGTCCAACTTCTTGTCCTTGATCGTAAAAAGGGGTCATATAGCTAAATAACATAGCATGCAACTCAGTTCTAATTCTGTCGGTAGCAATCATTCGACTAATAAGGGAAAATCAGTCGACTGATTGCCCCATTCAGACTATAAACAGCTCATTTTTTTGCTTAAATCTATTTCAAATCTTCTAATTTCTCTTACAAAAGTGCTTCAATGGAACCAATTGATTACATGAAAGGTGATATTACTTCTCAAAAGGCAAAACTTTGCTAAAACTTATATCATTTTCACAAAAAATTTCTTTATTTTCTCAAAATTGAGTGGTCTTATGCTTAGAATTCACATATTCGTAACAACTTCAAATAAAGCAGAGGTCCCTTACCTCGTTTGATGACCGAAAAATGCAACAAAGTTGGTTACAATACTAGTATATCGCCTATTCAAACCAAAATTCGACAGAGTCTCGGGTTGTTCTTCTATTTCTTCCCCTCTCTCATTCTTAGTTTCTCTCTAGACAAGTCAGTATATAGGTGTGAGTTAAAGTTGAGATACGTATCCCTAAGTGGATACTTGTCCAACTTTTAAAAACTATCACAGTTTGAATTAGCTGACTAATTCTATATATCAGTCGATTGATTATAACAGTAAACTATTAATACATATATGTCAATTGTTTGGTCTAAATTAGGAAAAATTTAGGGTGCTACAGCCCTCCATCTGTTAAAAAGAATTGTCCTTGAAATTTGCCAATACGTCAATATGGAAGGGTACCTTGGTCATTGGAAAAGTTCATGATACGCCGTCCTCATCTCGGCTTCTTGTTCCCAAGTCATTTTTTCAACATTACTATGGCTTTACAAAACTTTCACCAGTGGAATTTCCCTTCCTCTCAACATACACTCTTCTCAGTCCAACATTTATATTGGTTGTACTTCAAATGATACATCCAGTTCTATCATTAAGTCTGAAAGGTCGATAATGTGTGTCTAGTCGGGGACATACTTTTGAAGCATTGAAATAGGAAATAATGTATATATGTTCTCTAGCTCAAGTGGTAAGGCCAATAGATAGGCCACTAGTCCTACTCGTTTAATAATCTGAAAAAGTCCAATATATAAAGGTGAC
Source organism: Embelia ribes (assembly GCA_001753735.1). NCBI lineage: Eukaryota > Viridiplantae > Streptophyta > Magnoliopsida > Ericales > Primulaceae > Embelia > Embelia ribes. The sequence goes on from MKEJ01056934.1 coordinate 2,458, forward strand.
AACTTTTCAGTTGCTCCAAATCATATAATGCCCTTCCTTAGCGGCACCTTAAGAAATACAAGATCTCCTTCCACAAACTCCAAAGGTTGTCATCTTCGATCTACATAACTTTTCTATCAACTTCGTACTATTTCTAATCATTGTTTGATAAGCTTCACTTTTTCAGTTGTCTCTCTTATGAAATCTGGGCCTATCAAGTTCGGATCTCCAGCTTCTGTCCAACACAATGGTTACCTACACGGTCATTCATATATCGCTTTGTAAGGTGCCATTTCGATACTGGAATGGTAATTATTATTGTACGCAGACTCAATTAATGGTTTGCCACTGAAATCTAATATGAAGCTCGTAGCATATCCTTAAGCATTTGTATAGTTTCAGATTGTCCATCTGTCTGTAGATGGAATGCCATACTCATGAATATATTCATTTCTAAGGCCTTCTGTTGGCCATTCCAAAATTATGAAGTGAATCAACTATTTCAATATGATATTATCATCAAAAGTATTGCATGAAGTCATACAATCTCTCAAACATACAAATACAATAAAGTTTCCACTGTATCAGTCCTATTCATTGGTAGAAAATGTATTGATTTTATCAATAGGTCTACAATTACCGATATAGCATCATTCTTTCATCATGTGTTCAGTAGTCCCATTATGAAATCCATAGTAATGTGCTTCTATTTCCAAGTTGGTACTTCTAGTGACTATAGAAGTCCTCTGGTCACTGGTACTCCAATTTTACTTATTGTCAAGTCAAACACCTTGCCACGTACTTTGCTATGACCTTTTTCATCTTAGGCCACCAAAACTATTTGCTTACATCATAGCACATCTTATTCCCTCCTGGATGTACTACGAGTAGGGACTAATGCAATTCCCGTAACACATCTTCTCTTACAGCTACAGGCACAAAAAACATTTTAAGTGTATAAGTTCTCGGTTGTCGCCAATACTCTAAACTTCTGGGTTTTCTTATACTATCTTCAACAATTTCATACATTGTTCATTTTTACATTGTACTTTAGTCAATTTTTCACTAAGAGTCGATTGCAACCATGAGGAACACAAAGTTGCACGTCTTTCAGTCTCCACTATCTTCAATCCATATTCTCCCACTATCCACAACACCTCTCATTCATTTACCATAAGGTAGGTTATCGTGCATCTTATTTTTTGACTTAGAGCGTTGCTACCACATTAGCCTTTCTAGGATGATACTGTAGATCAAAATCATATTGGTCAGAGTACTGCATCCATCACCATTGTCTCAAGTTCAAGTCATGCTAGGTGAAAATGCACTTCAAACTCTTATGGTCTAAAAAAGACATTAAACTGTTCGTTGTATAGATAATGTCAACAAATCTTCAAAGAAAAGACCACCACTGCCAATTCCAGGTTGTAGATAGGGTAGTTTAATTCGTAGCTCTTCAACTGATAGAACGTATATGCAACAACTCGTTCAGTCTACATTAAAGTGCCTCCTAATCCTTATCGGGATGCGTCACAGTAAATTGTATATCTCTTACCATGTTCAGGAATAATAGGTATTGGGGCTTCAATAAGCCACTTCTTTAATTCTTAAAAAGATTGTTCACATCTTTCATTCCATCCAAACTTAATTCCTTTTCGAGTGAAGTGGGTTGACGGGGCCACCAGGCTCAAGAAGTCTTCAATGAAATGCCGTTAGAGCCATCTAGGCAAAGGAAACTTCGAATTTCAAACACTTTCTTGGGTCACCCCCATGCTGACACTGCTTTAACTTTTTTTTTTATCTACCAATATGCCTTCCGTTGATACAACATGCCCTGAAATTTTCACTTTCGACAACCAAAACTTATATTTTGATAGTGTTGCATAGCATTGATGTTCTCAGAGAGTTGATAGTACTATTCGTAAGTGCTCTCGGTATGCTTCATCTAATGATGAGTATACAAGGATATCATCTATAAATACAATCACAAAATTATCAAGATGAGGGTGAAAAACTCTATTCATCAAATCCATGAATGTTGCTGGAGCGTTGGTTAACCCAAAGGGAATTACCAAAAATTCATAGTGTCCATACCGCGTCCTAAATGATATTTTAGGAATGTCTTCTTCTTGATTCCTAACTGGTGATATCATGTCCATAAATCAATCTTTAAAAAACATGTTGAGCCTCTTAGCTAGTTCAACAGATCATCTATTCGGGGAAGGGGATATTTATTATTGATCATAACTTGGTTCAGTTTCCAGTCATCAATACAAAGCTGCATATTTCCATCCTTTTTCTGAACAAACTGGGCCGGAGCACTCCAAGGCGACATATTCAGCCGTATAAATCCTTTTCTTTCTAAATCTTTCAATTGAATTTTTAGTTCCTTTAGTTATACGAGTGCCATTCGGAAAGGAGCAATAGAAATAGGAGTAGTCCCTAGAACAACGTCAATTGAAAATTCAATTTCACAAGGGGGAAGGAGCCTACACAGATCATCAGAAAAGATATCAATAAATTCTGATACAATATGAGGGAATTTATTAATTGGCAGGTAATTTCATACGCAAAAAGGCTAACGAGTAGGCTAACAAAGTCACCTTTTGCTCACCACCCTGGAAGATTCAGGAATTCACATTCCTCTGTAAAATGAATATGTAAGCCTGAAGGGGTTCACAAGATTACATGTGTGATCTTCGATTACCACTTCGCAATCATGGCAATACATGTTTGGAATTACAATAGCGCCAATAGGGGTTTCTACAAATAATTTTGTAAGCAATAAAGTGTGTTCTAGTTCTAATGAATTAGCAAGTTGATCATAAATAAAGGAACGAGATGCATCCGTATCAAAATGGGCAGTAACCCAACAAGACATAAAAGGTAAAATACCTTGAAGTTTAGAAGGATCTCCCAGCTCTAGGACAACCTGAGCAACGGAGTACACATGGGCTGGAGGCAGCTGGGTTGGGCCGCAGCTGGTCAACTTCTACTTTGAGAGTTTCCATGAGATCCCCTATTCCCAACTAGGGATGGGATGTAACAGACAGTGCTGAGACTGGGGCCAACTGAATACTGAGAGCTTGTTCTAAGTTCTAGGCATTTGTATTCAGATAGCTGGAATACATGTGTCCCCAATTCTGACAATCCCGACATTGTATTTGGGGATAGTTCTTAATTTGGTGATTCAAATATCTATACTTGAAACATCCATCAGGGTTGTTCGTATTCCTAGAACCTGTAGGGGCCAAATCCGTACATCTTGGTGGGATTGTTGCGAGTTTTGAGCATAGGCTTCACGTGGCCTTTTACACTCATTCGGATTTTTGATGGATTCTACCTGAGATTAACTCTAGTTGTGTTCATGTTTATTCTTATTTTCGCAAAATCACATGCCACTTCTAACCTCACCAGTAAGGCTTGACTATACTCCTTCTTGTCATATCGTCCTTGTTATGAAAGCATCATGAATTCTTCGAGCGTTTAGTTCTGCCACTTTCAATCACATAGTTGCCTTAATGATTGCTTCATACGTATCGTACCGGTTTAGGGCCAACACCATTTAAATTCAGGGATATAGTCCCAACTCAAACCTTCTAACTCTTAACTTTTTTGTTGATACTATTTCCAGGGCAAATTGAGAATAGGTTTCAAATTTCTGCGCGTACTGCTTAAACATTTGCTTTCCTTGGATTAACATCATGAACTACCATCTCTTCTCTTCTCGCTTGGTATTGGGAAAATATTTTCCAAGAAATACCTCCTTAAAGTCCATCTATGTTAAGTTCCACATGTTTAGAGTCATGGCTCAACCCATCCACTATTAATCAGCTTCATCATTTAAGTAAAAGGGAGCGGTAGTTACTTTTACAAAATCATCTTCAATACCCAGAGTTTTAAATCTTTTCTCCATTTATCCCAACCAACAACAAGCCTCCATTGAATCCATTTCACTACTAAATACCGGTGCATTTAATCTTCCCAAATTCCAGTGTACCTTCTCAAATAGGACATGTTTATTTCTAGAGTTGTTTCCAGCTCGGTTCACCACTGCGTTTATAATCGTCTGGACCATCTGCTGTATAGTTGTTTATAGGATTGTTGACAAACTTCTAGTATCATTATTAGGTGGCATTGGATCATAAGTATCAATGTTTCGCTCCATGAGGGGAGTCTTAGTTCTCATTTGTGAAAAGACCCTTTCACTAACAACATCATCATCCAACTCTTCACTCTAGATTTATGAGTGTGGGGAGGGTTCATTATTCACTGGAATAGAGTAAGCAGAAAATAGAATGAGTTTGAAGGTATCTTCTTGGGGGTACATTTTCTGACTGAAGTCTCTCTCTAGAGAGATTGCATTGAGGGGTATCATTATGTCTATCTCCTTGCTCGATCACTATATTCGCAGACAAAGGGCAGTACTTTAAATGCTTAAAGTATTCCTTCCTATTGAGTACTTATCTTGTTACTTATAATCATACTCCAACTCATACTGATATCATTGCATATTTATATTCTTCCTTATCATAGAAGCACACATAGCACAACAACTCTGGCAATCGAGCAGTCCACTTCTGTCCATGGTTCCATCACTATAACAAACTAATAGGGCGTCCTCTGCCATTCTGGTATGGGTTTATAAGTCGACTTGGCTTACCACCTAAAAGTTGCTCATAATAAGTCACACATCATCTTTCTCATGCAATCATATCTCACATCTTAGTCTTACGTTAGTCACTTAGCTTATCGTATCTTATGTAGTATACTCAAGATGTAAGGGTATTACCGTAAATAACACTAACACTTGGATATGAAATTTATCCTCAAACCGCTTTCACACCTTTACATGTATGCACCTATTCCCAACTTGACCATATTTCCGCAATATTGTTAACTCTAATACCCTCTTGTCATGCCCCTGGAATCCAAGGACCCCGTACATGTAAGATTTTAAGTAAATATTATTTTATTTGAATCAAGGCCGAAGCCCAAAGCCACCCACAATGCTAATCTTATAATGCATAATGCAAAAGAAATTATTTAAACAGCAAAACACATACATTACATGAGTTATCTCTTACAAAAGATGAGCCTTCAAACACATAAGTTATTTTATAAAAGAGGGGCTCATAAGTTTACAAAACTTGTTCTTAAAACACAACTGCATAATATCCATGCTGACGACTCAACTAGAGCTATGAGGGGGAGTTGTTTCACCTGTTACTTCATCCTTTGACTACTCATATGTCCGCTGCTTCCTTTCCCTTATCTGTTGGTTGATAAACAGCAAGCAGATGGGACAAATGGGATTAGTTGATAAATAATATTTACTACATTAATCAAAGTATATAAAAGACACAACTCAAATCCCATATAATTTTTGTGCATCCCACATCATATACATAGCAACTTATATCCCAAATGTAATATTATGTTGGGAAATACTTAACGCCAATTCGAGAACACATACTCCGAGACTTTATGTCATGCTCCCAGAATCCGAGGACCTTGGGTATGTAAGATTTTTAAGAAAACATAGACTTATTTGACACAAAGTTAAAGCCCAAAGCTACCCACCATACTAATTCCACAATGCATATTGAATATGAAATAATTTAACCTTGTATACACATACGATACATGATTAATACTTTACAAAAGATAAGCCATTAGATTTAAAAAACAGTTTGAAAAGATGCTCAGCAGGTTATGTAAAACATATCTTCATATTACAACTTTACATGTTGGTAATTGATTGATGCAACTAAAGCTCCGATAGGGAGCTGTTTCTCTCGTTACTTCGTTTTGGCTCTTCATGTGTCATGTATGTCCTTACCCATACCTATCGGTTGATAAACAACAAATAGACGGGATTATTTGAAGAACAAACTTCCTTATGTTAATTAAAGTCTATAACTGAATAACATATTGCCACATAATTCACACATCATTCTCACAACTACAACTCTTATACGACACATATCCCGGGTGTAATATTATGTTGGGAAATACTTCATACCCACTCATAAAATGTACCCTGAGACTTTATGAAAAAAGATTTTCAAATAGGTGCCTTTCCATACCCTGAATCTCAAGAAAGACTCGGGCAATACTTGAATGAGGGTCTGTCCCCCACTCTGGTATAATGTGCCAATGCACCAAGTTATAGTTTTTGAATTTGGCTAGCCAAGCCTCAATTTGTTTTCATAAAAATGTCATATTTCTCAAAACACTTTATATTTTCATAAAGTACTAAGGTATATTTCCCAACAAATATTACCAACATACAAATGCATCAATACGCCATATCTTGCATATTTAGGCCAACTTACTTATGACAACGTATTTATTCTTATAAAAGCCATACAAATTTATATGCTAAACACATCAACACATCACATAAACGTGCATATTAGCATACAATAACACACATATAGCATAAATTAATTATTGTATGGCCTATTGCCCGTAACTAACCCGTACATGTAGCTTTTAACGCGATTATATAAGCTTTACACTTGATTCTTCTTCACAAATCATGTTGGTCCAGTCTTGTTTTGTTTTACTTATTACTCTTAAGCCTCAAAGAAGCATATACGGCTAGAAAACATTAGATATCGCTTAGTTTTGGCTATGCCCATTAAAATCAATCAACTATCTAGTTAAAAACAAGTTGTTTTTCTAAGTTGTTCTGGTTTCAAATCTCATAATTTCACTTCCAAAAGCTTTCATCAATATTATGAAGCCATATACGTGATTGCCTTCCAAAGATAAGTCACAATTTTTAGGTGAAATGTGGTTTATTTTTGCAAAAATATCAATATCACCTCAAAATCGAATTGTTTCAAGCTTAAGACCATAAATTCATCTAAGTCTAATAAAAATATTTTGAAGGGCTGAGGTCTCTTATCTCGTTTATAACCAAAAATATAGTAGAAGGTAGTGACAATGCTAGTACATCACACGTTCGATCCAAACATTTGGCATGGTTTGGTGCTAATCTTTCTATTTCTTTTTCTCTCTCTATATTCCCTCAAATTCAAATGTAAGTGTGTGTATATGAACATCCAGATAATTTTTAGGTATAAGTCATCTAAAGGATGGGTTTTAGTTGTGTCATGTATCCCTACGTGGACAGTTGTCTCATTTTTAAAAATTGTCACTGCTAGAAATAGTCGACTGTTTAAATAATTGAATCGACCGTTAACACTAATAACTTGACTATGTGAGCTAAGTTCCAGAATTCATTGCAATTTATTGGGCATGGACATGTTGATATATGATATACATATTAGTGTATTGGTGTAGAGGATGTGACGTAGTGTGGTGCGAAGCCCAATGGAGTATTTCGTTGTTCGCTTGGAAGTTAATAAATACTTTCCGTATAGAAGTTCGGTATTTTCGCCATATCTCCCAAATCGTAACTCCAATTAAGGTCTAGTTTTTTTTGTTAGAAACCTATTTCAATTATCTACAACTTTTGTGCTTTGACCAAAAGCTTATTCGGAGTGGAGGTCGATCGATCGAAGTAATAGTTTGATCGATCGAACTGGTAAAAATTTGGCCAGCTAATTCGGAGTGGAGTTCGATCGATCGAAGCAATAGTTCAATCGATTAAACTGTTTCTAAGTTGATATTTTCATGTATGGCGGCAAACCAATCACACCTAACAAGATCATTAGTCAATTAAAGAGAGAATGGGGCGAGGTTTTAGGGGAAAAATCATCAAGAACATATTGGATATTACTCCATTTGACGATCCAAGTGCGGAATCGGATTCTACTCTTCGTTCTTATCATGGTGAAGTAATTTTCTCTCAAATCCATTCCGAATCTCATTATTTCCTAGCAAACCCTAGCTGGACAAATTAATATATTGGTGTTTAATTTGTCAATTGAGAGCAAATCATGTATGTTTTTCATATAGTTGATCATGAATTTGGTGGTGAGCCCTCTAGCGAAAATCATTAGATCTTTCTCTGAGTTTC